>WKFP01014973.1:133552-211153 GCA_011057875.1 Pterocles orientalis | reverse complement strand
GGAGCCAGGCTCTTCTCTGTGACATCCAGTGATAGGACAAGGGGCAATGGGTTCAAGCTGGAACATAGGAGGTTCCACTTGAATATGAGAAAAAACTTCTTTACAGTGAGGGTGACAGAGCACTGGAACAGGCTGCCCAGAGAGGGTGTGGAGTCTCCTTCTCTGGAGACATTCAAAGCCCACCTGGATGTGTTCCTGTGTGATCTGATCTAGGTGTTCCTGCTCCGGCAGGGGGATTGGACTAGATGATCTTTCGAGGTCCCTTCCAATCCCTAACATTCTGTGATTCCGTGATTCTGTGTGAAATGTGACTGATGTTGAACGTTACTCTTTGCTTTCAGTTAGTTTGGCCTTAGAAGACTTTCATGATAAGTATGGTTTCTCTTTCTTTCCTTTTAGTTTTTTGATTCTATACCTTGCTGTTACCACTCCTGGAAAATACTTTTTTAGGACATGTTGAGCTGATGTCCCCAAAGTCCAGAACATATCCCTGTTTAGCTAGAACATTACACTACTTTTCTTCAACATGGCTGTTACGTTGGAAACTAGGAAAGAAAAAAATACAAAGCTTTGCTTTTGTAAGCCTCAGACATGCAAACATTTGTGTGTTTGCTTTACTTTAAGCCTATGGGTGTTATTTGAGATTCTAATTTATTAAATATGTGCTTCATAGTGAAGGATAATTCTGGAAGAAATGAAATATATTAGTGTATTTGTGGCAATTCCTTCCAGAGCTCTTGAAACTCTGTTTTACACAATAGAGTACCTGCCACTATTTGTTTGTCCTAATTCTAAGTTGAGCTCACCATTACATGTAAATGGTTAAATAGAGGAGAATTATTATATATAAGATTTATTTTACAGGAATTCAAAATTTTTTTTGTGAGTCTCATATGCAACATAGATGTTTGGTGGTTAGAGAGTATCTACAAGGCTTCCTCATAACATGCATTCTTTTGATTATTAACATCTTTAGAACTAGGTAGGAAGAATTGCTTCCCACCGCATCAAATACATTGCCTCCTGAAGAAAGGTGGATGCCAGCAGGAGGTGTTCGGACAGTGAAGGTGTCTGTGCAGGTGCTCTCATTGAGGAAGAGCAAACAGTTCTAACTGAACTTGAAGATAACAGAATATTTCCTGGTGTAGCTGCTTAACATTTGGAAAAACTGGAACAAAGAAGGGGGTGTTATGAATAACAAAGCAAAGTCAAAGCAGGTATTTAGTTAAGGAAAAGTGCAATCATACTAATCTCTTCAGTAGCTCCTACTGACCAATGCTTTTAAAGGCAGTAGAGGCTTCCAGGGTGGCATGTTGTTGGCATCTTCAGGGTGAAAGCCATTCTCGTACTTCAGTAGTGGATCTGTACATGAAATAAATAGAAAAATTAAAACTTCAGGTTTGCCATAAAAACTATTTTACAAGGGATCGCTTCCCTGGAAATTTTTCTTTCAGTTACAAAATAGGTATCGCTGTAAATATCCCGTGGTGCTGGAGCACTTGAGTAGTGCTTGTGTAATTAAACACTGATATATTATTCGGCAATGTTGTCTTCCACTGGAAGACTTCCACTCAGAATCTTTTGTGTAAGTGTTAGGTGAAAATATCCTGAATTTTGGTTTGGAAGCAAAACTGCATATAAAATTGCACATTAGCTGTGTGTATCTACACTTGTTCAACATGGACTTAAGCTCTTCTCAGATGCAAGAACTAGCCTGTGTATATGGTGCCTTTGCTGCATACAGTATTTTGGAGCACTACCCACAGACTTCTCTGGATATTGACAATTTCCAAACTGTACCAGTTCACAGCAGTTACATGGTTAGTATAGAATCATATTCTTTGGTGTTACAGATAGAGGGACTTTCTTTAACAGCAGTTGTATTTCTACATCATCATACAAGGTCGAATCTTTTTTATGCACTAGGGTTTGCACACAGTGACAATAAGACAAATACTGATGCCATCTTGGCAAAGCTGTTCCACATGTTTCTTTTTAGATGAGTGTCCTTGAGGTCCAGGCCCTGTGAAGGGAAGGGAGAGAAAGAATAAGGACTGAAAGACCAAATGTATGGAACACCTCGAATAAATACAACTTAAGACCTAAGAGCTTTCCAATTTCTTTTCAGATTGTGAACATGTCACGATTAGTTGGTGTTGATAACCCTGTGGAGCTGATCTATTTTGTGGAGGATCAAGATGGAGAGAGACTCAGTGCTCTGAAGTGCTCAGACCTGATGAACAGAGTTGATATCCAGCGGGCTGCCATCATCCTTGGATACCGCATTGAAGGCACTGTTGCACAGCGTAAGCTCTATCACATCCACAGTGATGCCAGCAGAGAGGAACAGGAAGGGTGATATTAGCTTTGGAGATTATGGCACTGCACAGTGCCCTCTGTTCATTGTTTTGTCCTTGGGATGCTGCAATTTTGGCACTCCTGAGGAAATAAATTTTAGCACTCTTACAGTGAGCATTACTGTTTCTGTGAGTGAAAGATGTAGGCTAGTGCTAGTTGGGACATTTTGGAGCATATAAGTGAAAAGAAACAGTTTATTTCCTCCACTGAGTAGGATAGGACTGATCTTTTTTTATTTGTTTGTCCATCCGTAATATGTAAGTAATGTGATCTTTTAATAAAGGTAATATGAAAGTAATGTGATCTTTTACTAGATGCACATCAGAATAAATATGACAGGTCGTATAAAGTCATATAATTACTTTATTCCGGAAGCTTGATATATAAATAGTTTACAGTAAGGAGTGAGACAGAAGACCTACTCGCAATTCCATGTTATGATTAGGAAAGAAGCTTGAAAGTATTTTAAAACAGTAACAGACATGTCTGTGGTCTACAAAATACCTCATTGATAGGAATGTTTAATTACCTTTTTTGTTTTCTGTGCAATAGGGAGGCATGAGTTATGTTGTACCACAGGATAGTTTGCCAATAGAACAAGCATGTGGCTGATTTTTAAAATTCTCTGCAGAAGCAAAAGAAGGCAAATTGTAATAATTCCACCATCTGCATGTGTTTCTGAATTTGGTCCCTCATTAAAACAGTGGTTTGAAGATAGGTCAGTAGATCTGCTTAATGTGTTAATGGACTATAATATTTGCTAGACAAAAATGTGAAAAATTTGCCAAGAATAAATTCCCTTCACAAAAATGGTAAGTGTTGAGCAAACTTAATTGCGTTTATAGCTTATTGTGCATGTTAAAACTTGTAATCTTTGACATGTCATTGGAAAGTTTTTTTAAGAGGCATAGAATCATATGATTTTTTTTAATGTTTCTTCTTATTGAAGGAAAGTAGACAAGTTATTTTTGACAGAAAATATAGTATCATAAATGAGCTGTCAGGTGTTTAAAATATAAGAATTATAATGTTTCTTTAATCTCTAGGTTCATAATTAGAATGGCTTTTATTAAAATTACATATAAAAATATGACTGCATAGAAATACTCTTTTTAACTTGAAAACTTCACTTTAAGAAGGTGCATCAGTTTGACTAGAAATGCATTACTGCTGTGGTTTTTAGTCCCACATAAAACCACTATTCAAAATACAGCAAATGAAAGTTTTGTCAGTTCTTCCAGTTCACTTTTTAGAATCATGACTGGTTTGATTACACTTTCCAGTAGTTTTGTCTTCTATTTGGGGCTAAAGGATCTCACACACTGCCAAAGAAAGGAAAAAAAAAAAAGTATAACTATACAGCTTGGGGAGGGGAGGTTCTTACTGATTTTGAATTGACTGGGATTATTGATGGGGAAAATAATAAAATATATAACTAAAGAGAAGAGGCAGCCAATAGTACTCCTTAAAACAGGAAGCAGGCAATAATGTTGGAAGGTCCTTCTCACCTTTGGTAGTGGTAAATCCTTTTTCTGGACCCATTTCACTATGTCAGCTCAATTTTGGGTTACAGAATGATGTGACGGAAGTGTATTTTCATTAGGATTTTAAGCATAGGTCTTCAGAAGGTAGGCCAGGACAATCAGTCACCTGCCCCATGCTTCCTGAGCATGACATATGTTAACTTAAAAGTGGTGTGACATTTCCTGTGATGTGTAGCTGGTTTCTGATAAATTTCGTAACAGCCATTTACGAGAACATAAAAATACGTAACCTTGAAGTGTCCTCAGTTAAAAATATATAACCACATAAAATTGCTGTCTTCCTTTTAATTTCATAGCTGTGGAGAAGCTGAAGGAGTCCACTTCAGAGTCACAGAATAGCAACCTATGGATTATTGTCGGTGTGGCAGTTCCAGTTGCTGTGGTGCTCCTGATCGTTATTATTTTATACTGGAAACTTTGTCGGACAGACAAACTGGAATTCCAGCCAGACACGATGAGCAACATTCAGCAGCGACAGAAGGTAAAAGGGGAAGCTGGGCTTAGAGGAGCTTGAGTATTCTGAGCATAAACGAATGTGAGCGTCTAGGGAACACCTAGCATCCTTAAACAGCATGGGGAAACACAGTTTCAGAGCCTTCCAGTTTAAAAACAAAACCAAAACCAAAAAAGGTCAAATGGTAGATGAAGTCAAGAATCCCATAGTGTTTTGTTTATTCTTCTAGGTATATGATACTGCATTAGGTATGTGCTTCTGAAATGTGGGCAGTGAAGCCGAAAGGAACCTTTGTTTGTCATTTCATTTGAAGGCTTCAACTAGGACTAAATAAGAGGAGATGTGTGAATCACTGACCTTGTTTTCTGCAGAGGGATGAATTTTTCTTTGGAGACCTTCTGCTAAACTCATTTGACAGCTAAACCACACCATCCATTATACCTTATGCTAGAGCCTATCCTTGCTGCTTCACGTTCTGCTGGGGTTTTGTATCACCGTTGTGAAAGTCTGTTGCAGGACTAGAACTTTAATTTGTGGATCTGCATGAGACTGCATGAGTGAGCATGTTGGCTGGAGTATTGGCAGACTGGGTTAAGATAGTGAGAAATTCCATAGCAAGTCTTTTTTCCTGAAAAGACTGTAAATTAAAAAATGTGTGGTCCAGGATTTTCACAAAGAATTTATTAATTAAAGAGTGGAAAAGTGACTAAAGGGTTACAAATCCTACTTCTCCTTTTTACAACTGAAGAGAACTGGTCTGTGTGCCAGAGGTGCTTATTACTGACTATAATTTAAGAGGCATTATTAAAGGCAAAATAATCTGTGCTAATCCTGTGGTACACTGTAGTCACACTCACCTCGTGTTCAGTCCTACAGTTTTCTCCATAACAAGCCTTGTCTGTACACCATGCTCTCTTTCAAGATAATTAATGATGTGAAAGATGAGAGAAGCAGAAAGCAGTTGCACTTCCAAAGCAGTCAGAACAAATCAATAGTAACTTTCACTTGTCTTGCCACTGAAGATTGAGTGTCAGAATCAAGGTCGGCAACAAGTGGTACCCTTTGATGAACTTCACCCCCTGGTACCTTTTTTCACCTGTGCTGTGGCAATATGTAACACAGATTTGGATTGAAGCAGTTCCCCACAGTAGTTTCAGCTAATTTGAGAAGGGTCATACAAAAAAGGCGAGAGGAGATCATTACCCTTGGTACACTATTTCATCACCTATGTTTTTGGTACCTGTCTGCTCTCACAAGCTTTTTGTAAGAAAGCAATTGGGTTGGGTTGGCTGTAAGGCCAGAAACATCCTTCATAGTTTTACTTTCTTTTGGGAAAATGGCTCAGTTATTCTCCACTGCTTCCATGGTATTCTTCATCTTAATCATTCATGAGTCAGAAAGCTTGAACTTGTCTGTATGCAAGTCTCATTTCAGTTTGCCTAGGGAGCCTGTCACTTTGCCTTCATTAGGGAAGTCACTGTAAGCAAACTAGAAAGAACCAGCAAGGACATCTAGTCCAATCCTTGTGCCAGTGGCTGGCTCATACTTTAATACTAAATGAGGGAAAGCAATAAAAAGTGTCTTAAATTTTTATCACTTAGCACATCAAACAACTGGCAGAATCTACTTTGAAAGCCGTTTTCCTCCTTCCCCCAGGATCCAGGACAAAAGTAATACTTTGGCTTCCTTAGTAGCAGGGTGTCTTTGGGATTTCTTCATGCCTTCAAAAAGCGCATTGAAATTCCAGGTCAGAATAGGGCATATTCACAAGCACTGAAGACCCCCCCAGACAGTCACAACAGTGTACAAATGGTTAGGGACTTTGGTCTGGTCCTGCCCTTTAAAATTATTTATAGTTTTTATACTTTTTATTACAGTAAATGCAAATAAATTATCAAAGGAGTGGTGAGGGATTTAGGTCTGTAAGTAAACTCAACTTAAAAATTGACTGAGGCTCCTCTTCCTCCCACCACCTATAATTATTTCCATTCCCTCTTTACAGAGCTTGACTTTGGTACCGTAGGAAAGTGAATGCTTGCACTGCATCTGTAAATGGAAGGATATTTAGGTTAAAAATCTGAGTTTTTCTTTTGGAATCAATATTTCATTGGTAAAAACCATGAAAGTGCATTTATAGTGCTAGCTCTTCTCACTTCCATTAATCTTTAAAAAAATTTATTTTAATATAAATATAGAAATGGAATGTGTAAATATCAAAGTATTTAACTAATGTATGCATGGCATATCCATACTGGCAATAGAAGACAATACTTTTCAACCATGTAGAAAGTCAACAGCATGTTTTGCACTTGAAGATGTGTGTTGGTTGGAAGGTGAGAGTGATTCTGTGAAACTGAGACATCCTTTTCCTGCTCAGATGAAATGGGATGTCGTACTGCACTGGTGGGTCTCCAGAGGTACCACCAGTCATTTTTCCAGTGTGTTTAATTAGTCATTTTAACATAGCAGATCAGTGGACAGCATAATAATCTGTTAAAATTCACAAGTAGCAGCTGATAGAAAATTATGTCACCTGTGACTTAAAAGCCTGGAACAAGGTTGGGAGTAGGTTGAGGGGAAAGCCTGTTTGCTTCACACTGCTGAGGAGATTTTGCCACTAAAAGGCTTGTTCCTTGAAAAATCAAGAGAAAGAACTTCTGTAAATGTACAGTAATGCAGATTACATAAGAAAGACAAGTTTTGCAGGAGCTTTTTATTCTCAGTTTAGTCCGTTTTACAAATTTGCGTTCTTTTCAGAGAGGTGCTTTAAAGATGTTACAAATTTTCCTTGATCCTAAATCCCCATGTGTCATTCTAGTACCATCTTTTCTTTCTTCATTCCTCTCACTTAATTCTGGTTTTAAGATCCTGCTTTTTCCTGAAATATTTTGCTATGCACTCAGACAATATAATTTGAGTTTCAGTTTTAATCCTCTGTATGTAAAGGTTTACTTTACAGAGTGGGTATGATTTCTGTATTCCTGTGGCCACCATTACAAGTAAGTCATAAGCTGCATACCCTCACAGTCTGTGTTCTGGTGAGCAAACCAGTAGTGTTTTCTAATGGTAATAAGACCCTATGTGCCTTTTGGGTGTGCCCTGAGGGTATGGCTGCCCTGGTACACCTCAGTGAAGTAGCCATCACCAGGTAGTTGCATTATGCAGCAGTTTGGTCGTACCGGCCAGTCTGTCATGCCAGCACAGCTCACCTGCTTTGGTCCCTTATCTACCCTGTGAACACCCTTTTAGAATATTTGGGTCACAGTTCTTCACTCGTGACTGTCTATAATAGTGTATTTCCCACTTCAGCAGGCAGAGCTGTGCTGAAAAGTGTTCAGATCCTGCAGTGACAAAACTCACAGAAGTACCTAAGATTGCATCTGTATTTATGTGCCATAGCAGCCCTGAAGCTGGGCTTGAGTCCAGATTTGCTGCTTATCCCCACTCTCAAGGCCAGGTTACTATCAAAGATCATTTAGATAACAGCAAATGTAATGTAAGGTGATAAAATGGGCAGGGTAGACTCTATTCAGCGAAGGCCTGTTCTGCAGATTGGGTGTACCATGCCACTCTCCAGTTTCTGTTCTCTCCGTCTGGCCTTCCAGTTTCGTCACAGGTTCAGTGTCCTGCAGACAGGGTGGCATAAGGGTCCTTCTTCAAAAGGCTCGTAATGTTACCTTCTGCAAAGGATATAGAGAGAGTCTGGATTCAGACAGTACTAAGGGATGTTTTACTTCTGGTATAGTCTCAGAATTCTGCTACTTCAGTGAATATAAACATAAATACATAGGAAAGAAATGTTTGGTGGGAACCAATGCTAGCAAAACCAGGTTTGAATGTAAAATAATTTAAGTAAAATAGGATCTTGCAGAGACTGATTAGCTAATCCATCCCTCTGCCTCAAAGCACGATTAACAATATCTGAAAAATATGAAGTTACCTTTTTCATTCTGGAGAGTAGGTGGGGAAAACATGCTTAGATCAAAGTTATTTGGACCCTTTTTAAACTGGGAGCTAAGGAAGCAGGTCAGAGCAGTGAACTTTTATGCAAGGTTCATTGCTCTGTGCAAGGATAATTCTTTTCAAGAGATGGAACTAAGATATTTAAAGGGCACATCAAGTATTCATGACTTGTTCTGTAAGCTGAAGCATCCTACTGGAAATTCACCTTGATGTCATCTGGGTTGTTGCACTGGATAAAGATGTCTTTGCCTTTGGAAGTAAAAAGATGTGTAAGTGGCACTTTTAAATTACAAGATTCTTTCTCTTGCTATTGCCTATATCTACCATAACATTGTCCTAACCCGAAGTGTGCGTTTTGTGGGCAATTAAATTTTTGCCATGGGTCATTTCTCTTTTTTCATGGAAAAATGGTTAAATGTCTTTAATGCCCAAACTGTCATTCTCCTCCGTACTAGACTACTGATGTTTTTGTGCAAAAACACTGTCAACCCCTTTTCTCTTCCCTAGAGAGCCAAAAAAAAAAACCAAAAAAAACCCCACAACATTCTGTATATTATCTATAAAGGAAACAGAGTTGGCAATATTATTTCTTTCTTTATGGACATCCAAAAATTTAAATGCAACCTTGTTCGCTAGGGATTTCACTTTCCCTGCTGTGTACAAGCGTTTGGAGAAAAAGAGTCAAATCCCTTGCTTGTACTTTTCAGAGGTAGTTTCAGCTCTAGACATTTATTCAGGGAAAGGCTCCATGCCCTAATGACAAGAATCTCACACCTGTGGACAAAGCTCATTGATGGTTTATTTAGAAGGTCTTGGATGTTCTCCTGTAAATTGGTGGGCATATTGAAGTCGTGCTTGCAGAGCTAACTTGGAGTGGCTAGCTCGGTTTCTAGTTTTTCCAAGGGCACATTGTAAAACCCTAGGGTGAAAAAAGGCCTGCTTCTCCAGACAGGAGTCACTCATCTCTGGGGCCCTCTGCGGGTCACTATGGTACTTAAAGGCTGAACATGTACCTCTGGCTCATTGTCCTTCCTGTGTGTTCAGGTGTGGGAGAGGTGGAGAGGTTCGGTCTCCACAATGCCTATGGTACCCCACCTTTCCATGAGCGGTAGCACAGATAGCGCCAGAGCTGGAGGGCTGCCAGTTTGCATCGTGTGCCAGCAAACCTCAGATAATGTGTAATCACCTGGGGACCGTTACCCGCCCTTGCATGTCTGCTCTAATCTCTGCTGCTTCTGACAGCCAGCCTGACCTTTGGGTCGCTCACATTTACAGGTAATGAGTCATGCGTTCTGCAAGATGTCTGAGAGAGGCTTGTGTGGATTTTTATTTTTCCCCCAAACAGGGATATCCGATATCTGAATCTCATGTGTCAGGTGTAACTTTACGCCTCTGAATTGAGAGTTTTGCTTATTATTGTGTATTGAGTATACTACCTCTTGGATGTTCTAAGGATCCAAGAGGCCAGCCCTGGTGGAGGCTAAATACTAGGCTTCTGCTCCTGAAATAAAGAATTCTTGTGATGTTTTGACATCCTGTAATGCTTTTGTTCATCTGTATGATGTTGAGGCAACAGCTCTGCATTGCAGAATAATTCCAGTCAAAAGAGACTCATGTTGAGAAAGGCAGTTGCCACCAATCTTATAAAACCTACTTGAAAACTGACATGAGTTTCTGCAAGATATTCCTGTCTATGCCTACTGTTTGCATAACAAATATCATTCATTTCTAATAGCAACCTTAAGTAACTGTCCAAAATGTTGTCTTTTTAGAATTGACGTACAGGTTCTGCTGCTTCAGAGCCAATAGCTGGATTCTAACAAGGAACAGAATATTCAACATCTTAATTACTTCTCAGCAATAAATTTCTCTGATGAAAATTCCTCTATGAGAGTTCTTTTGTGGGAGCTCTTCTTCTGTAATGAGGATTAACTATTGACAAATTGTAGACATAAAAAACCATACTGCTTGTACTAATAGATACAAAAAGTAAAATGTTTCCATTTGCTTTTTTGCAAAAATTTGAGTAGCTGACCTTAGGTCAGACTAAAAGGCCAGCTAGCCCAAGTGCCAAAAACAAAAACCTATAGATACAGAAGGAGATAAGAACAGAGCAAGTGTATGTGATGCTTTGCCTTGAGTAACTCTTCAGCCTCCAGTTACTTGTGTCTGAGACACTTTCTCTAAAAATGGTGATATTTAGCAGCACTCAGTTCTCTTCTATTACCTTATCTGGTCCTTGTAAACCCATCTGAGCTGCCAACAGGGATTTCCACAGCATGTTATATGAAGAACCACGTCAACATGTTTCATCTTGCTTTTATTCTGCCACCTCCTTGTTGTCTGTGATGCCCTCTAGTCTCCTTACATTGGAAGGGTCAGCGAACAGCTGACTCGTAGGCACTTGTTCCTTGCTGGTCCTGACTTTACATATCTCTGGCATGTTCCTGCTTTTGTCATCTCTTTTTCCAAACAGAGTCATCCCAGTTTTCATATCCATTCTTTTGCACTGGCCTTTGAAAATGCTGGAATATTTTCTAATTCTTTTCCATCCATTTTGAGAGAGGGATACTAGAACTGCGTATGCTATTCAAAATGCAGGTCACCCATGGATTTGTAGAGTGACGTTTACATAGTGTCTGCTTTTGAAAAGAAGTTAAAAAGAAAAAGAATCCATTTTCCAAATGCCGATAAATTTCATACTATCCTAAACATGATAGGCCACTGAGACTAGTTTAATAGTGGGGAAATAAATTCTGTCTTTACCAACAAAAGATGATACAGAGTTTACTGTAGAATTTAGCTATTTTGGGAACAAGGAAGTGTGCCAACATCAAATGATTGTTGCCTAAGGTTTTAATGATGCTACTCATTTGTAGCTCCATTTCAGCAAGTAGATTATTTCTGCAGTATGTATGAATGCGGTTTCTTTCTCTGTGCATTAAACCCTTTTTAGATACATAAACGTGTTTGAGTCACTGAGCCCAACAAAATACCAGCACAAAAATAAATGAAAATTGCTGATATATGCTCTATCTTAAAGGTCTGTTAGCGCTTTTCTCATTATTTGAGGAGAGAAAGTGTTTCTGGGCTGTGTTGTGTATGTGCTCTGTCCGGACAGTGAGAGCCGTGTTATGGATGTATTCTTGTGCTTCACGAGTTGAGTTTCCTTAATTTATAGGTTTTTTTAACTTGTTATGCTACCTCTCTTAGAGATTGCAATTGATGTTGGAGTTTTGTACATGGCCTTGGAGGAGTATATGTTTGACACAGCTTATGGACAAAAGACTGGTGGAGCTGAGACACAGCAGTGACCTGTCTATCCTATAAAGTTGGCCATCTTTTTCTAACTTACTCCCAGCATTTTCATCTAAGCAGTGTGCAAAGGAACCTCACCAAACAGTGATTAAGATAGTATCTACCCTGCGGCACTTCTGTCTGAGAAGGAAGGCTAAAACTGTGTGTGATTCAGACACTAAATTCTGCCTGTTACGGCAGTTATCCTAGCAGCCTGTGGGCATAGATGTACTCAGAGTTAAGAGCTTTCAACAACACGATCTCTCTTGTATTTTGTGAAATTTACTGAACTGTCACAGTAATGTTAGTGTGGCAGAAAGAAATGCACAAAGGAGAAGAAGAGGAATGATGAAAATCCGTGAGAAGAACCTGTCTTAAGAAAATATTTCAAAACAGGTGTCTTGAGAATTTCAGGTTTTATAAAGTTTTGTAAGTTCTTTATTTGTTTTTAATCCTGCTCCAGGGGCAAAATTCCTGAGGTGGTATTTTTTGTGGGATTCCTGCTTTACTTACTGTTTGTATGGTGCTGAGCAGTAAACCAGTTTTGACTTTTCAGAGGAGGGAAGGAGGACCAGAGGATGTACACTAGCTTGTTGTGGTTTTCTGTGCCAGCACTGACTATACCGTGCACTACTTCTCCCCAACTTGATGGTAGAAACCCATGCAACTATAAGCATATAAAGACATCTTTGTTCAGCTGCTTTACCTATTCCCAGTAATGGTGATAGTTGACAGAAGTGCTGTTGTGATGACAAATGTGAGACGTAATTTGTATGAAGAGGTGCTTGGTCTGAGATGAGGAAATGGTGAGCGTTTTGTACATGCAACCCCTTTTTTGGCCCTCGGATCTCAAAATCCTGCTTCTTTTTGAGATGGGGCTTGCCGTAGAGGGTACAGGCTGTAACACCACTGCAATGGGGTGGTGATGGCATCCCACCTAAGAGGCAAAATAGTCAACTGCCATTGCACGTACACATGTTTTTACATACATATATAGTTATCAAGTGAAAGTATTGAAATCAGACTAGAGACCTTCTTTTGTTTTGATGCTTAAAAGCGTTTGCTAAGCCAGCAGCACTGAAGAGTCCCTCTGCACATTTCTCAGTGATGCTTAGTGGTTTGGTTTTTTTTTAAATTGGGCCAGGAAAGTTTGTGCTTATGGTACAAGTTGGTTGAATCATATTCCATTTCATAGGAAAATTGTGCCAATGGCACAAAAAGACCTTGAGAAATAAAAATGTCTGTTTTTTTTGCAGTATTTTAAGGGAGGCTATAGAGGTGGAATGCTGCTTCTGTGTGATCTTCTAATATGCTTTTTTCATCAACAAAGGTTTCTTTTGTCTTAACTCAGATATGTGCTATTGTTGCTGAATCGCGTGTATGATTTTTCTGTGTATACTTTACAGGCAGTCCCTGGCCATGATCCCAAAGGGTTTTATGCTGAAGGAGAGCAATGTAAACAAAAATACAGAGAGTATACTTATGTGCATAAGGAATGATGTAAGAAGAATGAGCTGAATAGGAAGATGAGACAGAAAGGTGAACATGCCTCAGTACTTCTAAATTCTTACTTCTTGGTAGATTGGTAGGTGTTTTAAATACGTAGTGGAACAGTCACTGCAAACAATACGGATTCATGATCCCTGTGGGAGGAAGAAGTAGGTGACAACTTGGATGGGATAGTAGATGCATGGTGAAAAAAATGAGCTAACATTAAGAAGACCCTAGAAAGCACACTAGCATTTCCAAATAATTGTCCTTACTAGTGCATCATGAGAGTAATGCAGTGAATTCACACTGTCCTATACTGTGGTGCCCCAGGAATATGGAGAAGGGTTTGGTCATGTGGATCTCAGATTTTGGAAGGAAATTTGTGATGCTTAGTATCTTTAAGCAACCCTATATCAGGCTTATTTACATCTTCAACCCACATTAATGTTTAGAACACTGATTCTCATTGCCTTGCTGCTTTTAAAGTAGTAGACTTGAAAACATTTTTTCTGTAAAGTTTCTTTATCCCATCATTTTTGTAGCATTCCATATGCTAGCGTGTTAGTAAGGTCATAAGTCAGTTGGACTTCTTTACAGGGATTCCTGTCCTGTTTGTAGATACCAACACTAAAATATTATTTTTGAAATCATGCTTAGCTCCTTTGTTTCCCTAGAAATGTATTTTAACAGCCTCTGCTGAATGCGTCTATCTCTACAAGGAACAAGGCAATACTGCGGTATAAAATCAATAAAAAATTGTCTTGTTAGGCTATTCATCATATTATGTCCAAATTCAAATGCAGCATGTAGGAACTACAGGAAGAATACTGAGTAAGTGCTGCTTCTTTTCTGCTCGCATTATTCGCTGACCTGTGTGTGCAGTATTTGCTTTCTTGAGAAAACAGATTGTTGACATGCCTGGTGTGTGTCTGCATCTGGCAAAACAATATATCATCAACCATGTAATATTTCTGTGACTGGAACAGTATTGAAGCTGTTAGCTGCTTTCATGGGATAAGTCTTGACCAAGGTGCACAAACTTTGTAGACTTCTGCAGAAATTACGATTTTTCTGTGAATTGAGCTTCAATTTTATTTTTTTTTTCCAGTACGAAACAACAGAATTAAAGCACTGTCTTGACTTCCAATTTGAAATCATCTTCCCCTTAGATTTTTATCAGGCTCTGCATCCTTGATATAATGCTTTAAGAATGCATTAGTTTAGGCAGTCTGGTTTTGGTGGTAAGCTTCAGAGTAGTTTACCTTTTCCCTTTCACAAATGTATAAAGATGACAAATGAAAACCTTTTCTAACTACTTACATTTAAAACAGGAAATCTTTGTTAGTACTGGTTGTGTGCACTCTTAGTTAAAGTCACGTGAGGCTTGTAAAAAGAGGCGCAGTATCAGCACGTGTGCTCTTAAAAAGAGATTGTATTCTTTCCTTGCTGGTGGTTGATTTATGGGTGGTAGATGACTGATCCACACATGGTGTTCTGACTGCCTGACCCAAGATGAGCAGAGGCCATTCAATCTGTTACCCTATTATATAAAAAAACCCGTGATATATAGAAAAGGAAGGACAATGTGGTAGGTAGCACGTTACTAAGAAAATGTAGGAAACCTCTTCAATCTGGAACAACACTGTTTGTTTGTTCCACGGAGTCTCAGTGATCTGACCATCTAGTCTTGCAGAAAGCAGAGTTGTGTTTTAGTGTCCTTTGGACACTTGTCATTGGAAACGTAGATTTTGGTTAGTATCAGTTCTCAGTCACGATGTTGCCATGGTCTAAGGGGTGAGGTATCAGAAGTGTAGATTATATATTTTTTTTAAGAAAATGAAGTGGTTTTCTGTTGGCGTTATTTCTGCCGTGTTAATCATATTAGTATTTATATTTCTTAAGTATGGGTATTAGTTTTAATAAGTTTTTATCCTTTTTTTATTTGAGGATAATCTTTTCACATTCAGGTATCATGTTTTATATATATGTATATTCACATTATGTTTTTGTGTCATTTGTGTTTTCTCATTCATAGGGACACACACGTATACACGTGCATGCAGTCTCTCATGCTGTTCCTACATTGGCTGGAGTTGGTAGTGACAACTTAAGCTTTTTTAACAGGAGATATCTAGAGATGTTATGACTGGTTCTACCTGGCAAGGAAGAATAAGAGCAGATAAGGAGTTTACCTGGCTGTGACTTTAGGAAGATAGAGCACAGGTCCTGCTCTGAGCGCTTCCTGAGGCCTGGAATGGTGATACCTGAGACTTGCCAGTCCCTTGTTGCCAGCAAATGTCCATTAAATCCGTTGGCAAAATCTCAGCCACCCAAGGTGCAGATGTGCATAGAAGAATACATTCTTTCTCTTCTTAAATCCCCTCCTTTTTACTACGTGTTCGCCAGCTTCTGTGTGAAATTAGATGGGTATCATGATTCTACAAATTGGTTTTACATTCTTATATTCTACCCACCTTTGACTAATAGCAGAAGGCCTGGCCTATGCCAAGGATCCAGCAGGGTAGGAGAAAGCAAGATGATTCCTATGGAAGAAATGAATTTATGATTTTGTAACTCAAGACTCTGTTGCAGTGCTTATGCATGAGAGGATCCAATTGTGATTGTTCAGACAATCTGTGCCATTTCTTATAGTGTGAGTGCTTGTCTTTGCAACGCTAACAGTCTTTTAATTCAGCTTCTGTGTGGTCTGTCTGTAGATAAACATTTGTGCATACATATGCTGTGGTGTACGTACATGTACACATAAATCTATGTTTCTGTAACTGTGCTTAGATGAAAGGTTATGTTAGACTGCAGCTAGGAATAAGACTATTCAAAGTTAAAAGAGTATAAATTTATATTGTTGCATGTTGCTTTATTCCCCAGAGGGTTTGCAGACCCCAGTATGCTAGAGTTAACTCTAAGGTATGTTGAAATGCGTGCTCCAGACATGCAGCAATCTTAATAAAACCACACTAGTAGTTCCGTTACTGGAATGTTTGTCTCTTCGGTTGTCCCTGGCCACCCCACCCATCACACTGTTCAAAGATGAGTAGTAACTTTGCAGGTCAAGTCAAGGGTGCTCATGAAAGGGTAGAGCACCACCAAACTTTTTGTGGAATAGTTGTACCCCATGGTGAAGACTCGCATCATCTTTTGAGCGAAGGGGGCTGGAGGCAAGGGAGGGGAATGTAGTGAAGTAGAGGAAGTGATTATCAGGGATCAGCAGCAAGGCTGTGTGCAGGCATGAGGGTGGAGTACAAAAGAGTTGGAAGAAGGGAAACCACTGAAGGGGTTCAAAGGAAGCATGTCACACGCGGGAATATCTTCAAAGCGACCAGACGTAATGTCAAACAGATCAGAAGTGGAGGTAGCGTAACTAAGAGGAGTTTCAGCAGTCGAAGTGCTGCAAGCTGGCATGATAATTCTGACAGTGGAAGTGAGAAGTTCCTCCCTAGAAGTATTTTCCGGGGTGGGTGAGGAGGTGGGGGGGCAAAGCACAGGGTTTTGGAATTTATTTTTTTTTTTTTAGGCAAGCAAGACCATGAAGACAATGTTTCAACTCTGAAGAGGGGAAAGTTTCAGGAAGGGTTCACTCAGTGGCTATGACTCAAAAAGTGGAAAAACAGTTAAACTTTGACCTGGTCTAGCTCAACAGTACATTTTTGAATCAGTGGCTGCAGTCATTTACATAAAGTCAATAACTGAATCACCCATAATGCTGAATCGAAGGGACTGCTGTAAAGCCCAAGCAAAATGGAGTATAGTGGAAGACATCCAGAACTGTTCAAATAATAAGCTTACGCATTTTGTGAGAAATTAACTCCAAAACCTCAACCGTTCAGATAGTTGTTGGATTTTACAGGAGAGCTTTTATTGCCATCTACTGGTCTAAATAGGCAGTTTGCTTTACTCCAACATCCTTTCTAAGAACCATTTGGAAAATGTTTGCTTACTGAGAAAATATTTTGAAGAGATTGTTTCAGAGTATTCCTTAGGCAAGCTTATCTTTGGCACGATATCAGACGAGTCTGTTTGTAGTTAGCTGTGTTGGCATGCCAATCTTTATGAAAGGGGGTTCATTTAAACATTTGGAACCTGACCCACCCATAAACACACTCCAACACATGCTTCACTTTGCAGGAAATCAGCTCTAGGAGCACACAGAGGTTTTTGTGCATGTGCTTTGCAGTGGGTATGTGTGCATGCACTGTGAAAACTGGAGTTGTCAACATTTCTTTCTACTTTCAATTCCAAGCTACATAAAATTTAGCGGGACTTGAAAAAAAACTTTCTCTTAATTAGTTCTTCAGAGCTGCTAATTGCTCCAAAGTCCAAAAAAATCAACAAGACAGCTTGAAACTTGGAGGCTTGATTAAATTAAGTCTGAATCAAGTCATTGACAAGGTGAGATTAGCTCTTTTATAAGTACAGTTATGAAAATGAGAGGCCCGGTTCAGTGTCTTTCCCGAGCAATATGCTCATTGAATCCATAATCCCTTAATAAGATCTCAAGGATAAGTATCTAATTTCTCTAACCTCCAAAGCCTCTTATATATTTTTCTGTCTATTCAGTATGAAATTCCTAGGAGCTAGATTTTCAGTTCTTTTCTAGAGGAATCCATGCTGGTTGAAAAGTCATTGCCAGGACGCTGTATAACTCAGATTTGCAGAATGTTTGTCTTTCATCAGATGAACTGAGTGTTTGTACAAGCACTCCCAGACTCCTGTAGATTTGGAGGAGCTCAAAATGAGGAAGATCAGCATTGACATTATCAAATTATTTAAACTCACTTCGTTCATTTTGACTGAAAGAAATGGAAAGATGACCTGGCAGTGGTAACCATTTCGGTCAGTACACAGCTGTCTGTCGCCTTGCATCTGCAAATACACAAAAAGCTCCTTACACAATTATTGAATCTGAAGAAATAGCTGGAAAAAGATGTAGCAGCAACAGAAGGCTACTTTTTAACTACATTTGCTGATTTGGAGTTTTAAATCGTGTATCATATACTGAAGTAAGATGGCAGAATTGTGGAGTCTTTATTTTTATTTTCCCTGCAGCTCTCTTGTGTTCATTCCTGAGACTACCATAGCCTGACCATCCTCCTAGAGGCCATTGTTTGCAGATCTTAACCAAAGCCTTTGTACTCATTGTCACTTATGGTTCTTGGTTTTTTGTCTTTGTTCTTCTCTCACAGCTACAAGCACCCAGTGTGAAAGGCTTTGATTTTGCTAAGCAGCATCTGGGCCAGCACAATAAAGATGATGTTCTGATTATCCATGAACCAACTCCTTTACCAGGACCTGTTAAGGATACTACCCCATCTGAAAATGGAGATGTGCCCAGCCCCAAATCCAAGACCTCCTCAAAGCCTTCAAAGGCTGTTCGGCACAGAGGGAGGTCAGTTCACAGAGGAAAACCGAATTGTTGTAGATGACAGTTTATTAATGTCTGGCAATTTATAGGGTAATTTCAGTGGACAGAACTGTTCCAGAGCTCTGGGACTTGCATTTTCTACTAAGATACAAGAGTTATGCCTCGCTACTCTTTAGTACAAGATTGTGAGAATTGAGTGTCCAGTTAAGAGGGGTGTTTAAGACACGGCTAGGTTGGCTGGAGTCAAGTCATTACTTGTTTAGTAGAAACACTCAGTGTCTATTTTCCGATGCATTCTCTTTGTAGTGACCTCTAGTTATTAAGGCAAGGGGTGGTTAAAAAGAAATGAAAACTATTGACAAATAGCAGCAAGTGTGTGTTTCAGTAATATTAATAGTGATCTATATATATATATGATAAGTTGGAATTTCCAGAAATAACCAGCATCTACAAAATTCATGGAAGATGTGAGAGCGCTTTTTCTTGTGGTTATCTGGTTGTTTTCATAGCAAACCAGTTTCAGTCAGGAAAACGAGTGATAATTTACAGTTGTGCAATTGGAGAAGCACCTGTCAACCTTCAACAGTAATTTCCTAACCTTTTCCAAGAATCAAATTATGTGAATGTGTCTTACCAGAAAAGATTATGTTTTTAGGATAGATGGTGCAACAGAGCTATGCCGTAAAGAATGATCTGTGCATTTGGAAAAAGGGGGGGATAAATGAGAAGGTAATAGGTGGGAAAAAAATGGAGCTCTGAGGAGAGAAGTGCTATGATGAGTCACAAACAGCTCCTCTCTGCTCTGTTTTCCAGTAATTCTTTTTAACCCTCCCTCTCATATTTTTGCATTCTTTTGTCTCCAGCTCTGCATCCCCTGTGCTTTTAGATATGTGTTAAGGCATGGAGGGAGGAAAAAAAAAAGAAAAACAAAAGCAAGGGCAAAGTTGCATAAGCTTGAATAAGTTTCTTTCTAAAAGAAACTAACAGTGGTCCTTCCTGAGCTGCAGGTCTCTGTGACATAGCTTGCTCCTCTGCTCAACCTTCTGTGCTTCCTCTAAAGCCCTAGTTGCCTTAAGATCCTTGCTTCATCTTCCCCACATGGGCCTCGTACAGCTCAGTTTCCACCTTTCCATATGCTGAGCCTGTCTTCCTAAGTCCCTATAGGTCTTGCAAGTAATGGACTACCAGTAGCACAGTGGAAGGTGGGCAAAAATGGAAAATAATGGAAGAAAAATTAGCTGACTTGGTTTGGTGTAGCTTAAATAAATTAATACAAATCAGAAGGACAAGTGTTTCTTTTGCAAAGTTCAAAAGTGGCCTAAGACAGAGATGATGCTTAGAGGGAGGAGAAGGTATCTATGTTCATATGCACTTAAGGATAAGAAAGAAATTTAAACTTGAGGCTGTTACTGTATTTCATGTAGAATAATTCAGAAAATGAAGGAGGAAAATTTTTCAGAAGCCAGCATTTCAGTGCTTCCCCTGAAGCACTGAAATTTGAATTTGATCAAATTTGGAACAAAGATATTTCTTTTTTTAATAGCATCTAAATTCAAACGCTTCAGAATGTTTTCAAAAGAGAATTTGCCTCCTCTGCCTCATCCTCTCTGAAGAGCAAATCTCCCTTTAGGCTTAATTATGGAGATGTTACCATCGTCTCCCTAACATGCTGACATGCCCATGTCAGCTTGAGATTGAAAACATTTGTTCCCTGAGGCAGAGGTTGAAATAGTACATACTATATAGTGTGTTAAGTTGGGTTTAGCTGTTTTCTGTTCTGTGAGGAATACAGAACTCAGGTCATCACAATGCAGTTCAGGCCTGTACGTTTCATGCCAGGAAATATAGCGGTGATATGAGTACATGTTCTGTATCGGTAAAAAATGGTAAACAACAATATGGAGTTCAGAAAGAATGGCATCTCTAGACTCCAGCTGAGAGCTGGACCTGTTGTTTTGGCGTGAGAGGATACGACTGAATATTCGTCAGCATTTATAAAGAATGACTTATGTTGACTCAGAATTATTTATGTTCCTATAATTTACTTAATGATAATTTAGATAGACTGAGGAAAGAGTATGAAGGAAAACAAGGCACAGTGTGGTGAAACAGAAAGTCAGTCGCAAATCTGGAAACAGAATGCCAGCCTTACACTGTGCTGAACTAAAACAAAGGTGGTGGAGACAACAGCTCTGCCCACACTCTCCACATTAGAAAAGAGGAAAAGATGCAGTAGTGCAGATCTGTGACGTCTGTTTCTCCTTTTTTCCCTGCTAATATATATAATTTTTTTTTCTATTGAGATGTGACTTACTAATATTACAGTCCTGCAGAAAAAAAGAATGAAAGACATTTCATTGTTCAGGGAGGAGAAAAAGGGGAGTTGAATTCGGAGCATTGCCTGCTGCAAGGAGTAGGTTTAACCTTTGAGGAACTTGTCTGGCTGGGTGTAGTTATCTTAGTCTGTGTGCTCTAGCCAGGTTGATATTTAGCCAAGAGCCTTAGTAGCTAGTTCAGATATCCATCTAGCTCAAGCAGATCTCGTGCTTAACAAGGTTAATGCACAGACTAGTGCACACTTTCAGGGATTAATTCCCTGCAGGAACAGAATATGAATATTCACAGGACAAAATGGTCACTAGAGATACAAAGGCCCATCCCATTATGAAAGTACATGCTTTGGTGTCAGCTGGGCAGTGGAGTGTGCCCTATATTTTTGCTATTTTTATACTAACGGAATAATTTTACACCTGAAATATTCTGTTGGGGAAAATTACAGTATTTCTTTATATTTTTCTTTAATCATCTGCAAAAATTGTGAACACTGAGATTGTAATTTGTAGGTAACATTTCTAAGAATGTCATGACTTTGTGGGATAAATACGTAAATCTGCATTTCTAAATGGCCCCGTGTTTAACTAGTCAGGAAAATATGCACATGGACTTGTGGTGTTAGGAAGAGAACACCAAATTAGGAAGTCTGAACATTAGACTAGTTACCTGTACATGTTTCTTATTTCTAATGTAATTCCTTTCTGTCTGAAAAGTAAACTGCTGCTTATGAATGCAGAGTGTTTTCTTGAAGTATATTTTAAAGGAAAGATTACTTAATAATGTGAGTCCTATTGCAGTCAGTTTTTACACAGTGACATCATGGCAATGAATATCTGACTATGATAACTTATTGTAAATTTACTTATAAACAGGAAAATATTAGCAGTCTTCACAAGATACTGCAGCACAGTATTCTTTGCCTGAGACTGTTCCCCTTCACAGACTTACATTACGTGTTCCTTTGCTTGGTTTTGAATGCTTGTGGCAGAGTTTCCCCATCAGATGCCGACTCCACAGCAAGTGAACAATCCAGTGGGAGAGAGACAGGAGAAGAAACTGCAAGACCATCAGCAAATGAGGGCAGACCTCGCAGAGCAGTGAAGAAAGGTTTGTTACTTTTTCTTTTTTTTCCTTGTGTGCCCTAGCAGTGCTTTCCTCAGGTTGAAGAGTTAGTCGGGTGGTGTAACTTTTCTGAACTTGTCTTTGTCTGTTAATTTTTCTGGTTTGTGTTGCAGAAAATTTTCTTCCTCTCCTTTTTGGTTTAGTTTCTGCTGTTGAAACTGAAGATCTACACATTCCTTTCATTCCAGCAAGCTTTTGAAACTAGTGGCTTAGCAGGAGTGACTCTTCCCTCCTTTTCTCTCCCACACATTCCCAGCAAACCTCTTTCCATTTAGGCCTAATTGTGACTCTTGTGGTAGCAATCTGACAGTTACATGGCAGTAGAGGTCACAGCAGGACTTGCTACACTGTGGGTATATATGTGTCGGTAACTGGAACTTCAAAAAAGTGAGATTAAAGAAGAAGAGACTGGAAAGATAAGAGTTTTACAAATAAACTCTAATTCAGACATCATAATGCCTTCATGATTGTGGTTTAGAAGGATGAAAATCCAGTGCTAATATGTTAATAACAGTTAATTTTTTTTGTAAAGAACCATCTTCCTTCCAGTAAAATGCCACTGTTTGTCTTGGAAGTACCCTAAGATATATTTCTTTTCTCATTGAAAAGTTAATAAAACACTGCAAACCCAGTGTTTTATCAAACCCATTTTTTTAAATAAAAACACTCTTTTAAATTATTTTCCTGTTTCAAAGTGTGTGGTTAACTGTGCCTCACAAACACTAAGTGTTTTTTTTCTGAGAGCCTTTTGGGTTTAGATGGGTTGTTTCTTGCTTGAGGTTTTAGTTACCCGATCTTTGCCTTAAATCACAATAGCCTTCCTAGAGAAAATTCTGATACTGAATATCTGGTAAAGGAGCTTGTGATATCCCCATGTGTTCTTAATACACATGGCCCTCCCTGGCAGCAACAAACACTGAGAGGAAAATATTGACCACATTGTGAATAGTCACTTTGTTATATTGAATGTTTTTCTATGTACTCCATGAAATACCAGCTGAGGTGTAAAGGTGGCTACTGAGAAATTCAGCTCATAGCAGTCAATCTTCAGTTTTTGCTTATGTTGAAGAAAAGAAATTGAGGAATATGTAAGATTGTATAAACTGCTAGCTCTTGGGTGTCTAAACAGCAAGTAGTGTATGATTCTTAAATTTTCATAATATGGACTGCTCCTGGAAGAGCAAGGGTGGTGGAGCAGGCTTTACTCTGTAACAAGCATGTAAGAAAACAAAGCATAGGGTCTTCTAATGTGACTAGAAAGTCATACTTCCTAATAATTCAGCAGACAGTGTATGCTGTATGTACTTTACACAGTTTAGAAAAGAAAGATACTGAAAAAGCTCATCTCAGGACGAACTCACTTTATGAGTTGCTCCAACCTATCTGACTTCAATTCTGTTGCCCTGATTTAGTGGTCTCCCATTTCTTCTAACCTGGGAACTCTATTTTTGTCTCTTCATTTTCCATCTGGCTTAAAACTTTATGTAACGTTTAACGTGTCCTTTTAGTGTAGAGGTGTTAGGTATTGCTGCATCTGAATTATCTGGCAAAGGCAACAAGGATATTGTGTAAAATGTGTTCTCTTTACCTATCATGCCTGTACTGGATCAAATATACTGTTTTTTCAGCATTTGGTGCCTCAACTTTGGTAGTCATAGGGACTATTTTTAGCATTCGGAATTGGAGGCACTGTCTGCAGAGAGCACTCTGTCTGTTAAATGTCAGATTCGGCTCCCTTTTTGTGCAGCTGAGGCTTGGAAGTTTGATGCAAGTTCATGCATTTCATTCAAAAGTAAATGCAATCATCTTGCTGTGTTTTTGTCCAGTTGCTATTCCAGATGAATTATTTGTAATAGTTGCTGTGTTGTCTCTTCTTTTTCCTTTATGTTGTCAGGAGCAAGCAGAGTGGGTAAGTAACCAGAGCTAGTAGTTGAGTACAAGTATGAATAGAGGTGCTGGAGTAATTGTAATTTTATCTTAAGGATGGAAGGAATTATCTTCCAAGTCTAAAAACTTGGAAATTATTTTGAGCTATTGAAGTATAAAAAATTCTCAGTAACAGAAATGGTAGTCGTCCAATTCAGGCACATTTTTCTAATTTCCTCCCATTTTTTTCAAATTATTGAGGAAAACATCACTGTGAAAGAAGCAAAACTGAGGCATGTGTTGGTCCTGAAGCTAGCTTTGTGTAAACAAGATATTGTTAGAGTTAGTGTCTTTACTGGAAGCCCAAGACAAATGCAAGCTGCCTGCAAAGTAGTACGTGTATTTTCTCATGAACTAGTGTTTTTCTGGTCAGGACTTAGACATAGCAAACATGGGGCAGGAGAAAGCTGGCACTGTCTTTGATAATGCACACCACATCTAGTGATAAATTAAGGACTGTGTCCTCTGATGGCAGTTTCTGTCATAATAGTAGAGAAGGTTGGCTATGATGTTCTCCATTGTTGGGTTTGTACAAGTAACTAACAAGAGTCAGCTGCGTCATGGGAACATGATCTACTGGGATACAAACAAACTGTGTGAAATTTATCTGAAACTGCATACTATGTCATAATTCTGATACCCATGGATCAGTGGAAGATTCCCATTCACTTTACCTGATTTTCGATTAGGCTTTATGCACACTTTTGCTGTGTCTCTTGTTTTTATTTTAAGCGGGTGTGGGAAGCAATAGCCTTCATCTATCTCCAACTGTATTGGTTTTCATATGAAATCATAGCTTCCTTCAGAAAAATTAATTTCCCTGACATTTCAGTTCAATTAGTAGTTTCAACCCAGGGAACAGTGATGATCATTGATCCTGACATGACCCATATGGACTAGTTGTTTAAATATGCTCTGTCCAGTATTTGAGTATTAATTCCTCTCCATTATTTTTCCACCTCAACTTTCTAGTCTGAGATCAAAATTTCATTCATGTAGTGCCATCTGATAGCTTTATAAGGAAAACTTTCTAACCATGGGCAATAGTGTAATGTAAGAACTTTGAAACGAGAAACTATTCTGACTCACTCTGTCAAAACTTCTAAAGGAGCTCGTTCACGTGTTGAGTTAGAAACCATTTCTCCTTTTGTTGTGTGTATAT
Source organism: Pterocles orientalis (assembly GCA_011057875.1). Classification (NCBI taxonomy): domain Eukaryota; kingdom Metazoa; phylum Chordata; class Aves; order Pterocliformes; family Pteroclidae; genus Pterocles; species Pterocles orientalis. Next base: position 186,122 of record WKFP01014973.1, on the reverse strand, counting down.
AGCACTGTGCAGTTCCTGGCTTTCTTATCTACTTTACTATAATTCCATCTTCGTTTGTATTTATAGACACATTCAGTGTGCACACAGGCAGGATTTAAAGGTCAGGTGCAGCTTATGGGGGTTTTTTTGTGTGTGCATCTTTTCTGGAAAAGAGAGTAACGTATGATGTTACTGAAGAGCCTTATCAAAATTTGACAGACTTTTGGACAGTTTTCCAAAATGAGTTTAAGATCCATTTCAAATAAAAGGCCTCTGCCAAGCACTTTTTTATGTGTGCAAAAGGAGATGTTATGGGTGAAATGATAAAGATTCAGAGTGAATGCTCAGCATGATGGGGATATACTGGACCTTGCTAAACCAAGTAGTATGAAAATTACCATAAAATTTTTATGTTGGAGGTCAGTGAGCTTTGAGAATTGCTGTCAGACTGGAAAGGTTGGAAAAAATGACTAATGTTTGGGGAAAACTGGAAGATGGATGCAGAAATTCAGATTTCCATTGCACTACAGGGTTGCTCTGAGGGATTCACACTAACTACTTAAGGTATCTTGTGCCCCTATCTGTGAGAGGCAATGCTTGCATGCTTCCAGGAAATGCATGAAGATGGGTTTGTTAAGATGACAAATGCTAAAGATCATATAAATAGCTACAGAAGAGAGGTAGATATATTTCATTTAGGCTATGTGTCTAGCAAAACTTTTGGGGGACAGAGATCTTGATTGGAACTGTTTATTTTCAAGGACACTTACGTAGGAAAGTCACCTTTATAAATGATGCATACCGTTTGTAAGTGTGTGCATTTGACAATGCATTGATCAAGTTTAAGAAATATGAAAAATAAGAATTTTGCTTAGCTTGTGGCCAGATTGATTTCCAGCTCAAAAGTAGTGTGCTATGAATATAATAAATTGTATCATTCCTTACTTCCCTCTGCTGCTCCCTTTTTTTGCTAGAAGAGGGAAGCAAAGGAGCAAGTCATCTACTGTGATCTTCTACAGAAGATAGCATTCACTCCTCTTCTGAACCCTCTACTTTATTACCAGCACATGTAGCAAATGGATCAGAGCCGTGGCTGTTTTCTTTTCCTCCTTGTCTGTTGGAGTTGGATCAGGTTGATCAGCAATTGATTCTGTACTGGAATCAAATCAGATTCTCCTCCTGATTTGCATCTGAGAACTACAGCCTGTTTATTAGAAGTCTATGCAAGGATGTGGGACTTTGCCCCTCTACTCTGTTGCGTAACTCCGTAAGAAGAGTCACAAATCTTAAGCTCTTATTGCTTATATTTCATGGTGAAAAGCAGTTTGAGAATTTTTTGTGTTACCACGTGGACAGGACAAAAGATTATTTTGTAAGTCTGTAATACTTCTTGGAAGCCTAATCCACATAACAGTTCCTATTGTAGGCCTAGCTCCGGCAAAAAAAAAATAAATTAAATATGTGCTTAACTGCAAAGCACTGGGGTGATCCTACAGATTTCAAGTCTTTTGAGGGAGATGCCCCAATTTTGTTGAAGTGATTAACCGGCAGGGCCACAACTTTCATGTATATTGATTTCATTAATGTCTTTTGCTCATCATACTTGAGTCAATAAAACCTCTTCAACAAATTGTGACATGCCAATATTTGTGCAGCTTGGTTATTACTATGTGAACTGTTTATCCTGTCACAGACAAAAACAGTGCTTTAGAAGTTTTTATAAGTAAAACGTATGTAAAATTCTTTGTGTTTAGTGTGGATTTGTAAGGGGTTTTTTGTTTAGTTCACATATCATTCTTTCTGTCACTTAAGAACTGCATTTTGTAGCAAGAAATCTTTTATTGCTCTTTGAATCTCCATTTGAGGAATTTGTATCTCCTTAAGTACTGATAAGAGGAACCATGTACTTGAACATCTTTTTATGGAGTAAAGTAGATTGAGATTTTGCGGGGTTGCAAATGCCAAGAGATTGATTTACAGAAATAACGAATGACAGCTCACCTTCTGGAAATAAAATGGAAAAAATGATTATAATTTGCAAATGACTGGGTGAACTTACTGTAGGCTGGAAGGCCTACAGGGCGAATTAAACACAGATGGAAAACATGGCACAGCCTTGTAGCATAGCATCTGTAGAGCTTTACATTTGACTGAGATAACCCTGGTAGCACTACTTTACTCTGTATTTGTTCTGGTGATTTAGGACCTCCTCAGACCAGCAGTGGAAATGAGCAGCACTCCTCAGCCTCTATCTTTGAACATGTGGATAGGGTGTCGCGTTCCTCAGATGCCAGCAGACGAGTCCCAAGCAAGATCCAGCTGATTGCTATGCAACCGATGGCAGCACCTCCAGTTCAGAACTCGGTACTTTCTGACCGAGTAGCAGAGACCAACAAAATTAATAAAGAGGTATTTTTAAAGTGCTGTGAATGTTTTTGGTGGACTGTATGTCCAGCCAAGAGGGAAGTTAAAAGTATCCAGTTTCTTGTTATCAGGAGTTCCTCATTAGTTCCTGAGGAGTTAAATTTTGACAAGTTACAGGGATAATCCCATTTCTGTCCAAAGAGACCTGGTTTTCAGAGATACCTAAACCAAAACTTAAACACTGAGAGAGGAACAAATTTGATGACCAGGATGCCTTGTGTTACTATCCTTTTGCTAGTCAGCAGGACATGAATTGGGAAAGTTATGTTAATTCATGTGTGAGTATTGGCAAGTGTGACCCATCTTGGTTTTCATTCTACACCATTCTTTTGACTTTTCAGCAACTCAGGGTATGGGTTATGCAAACAAGTTTTCTCAAGACATTCTGGGGTGTTAACCTTATTAATGTTTATAAATATGTGAAGGGTGAGTGTCAGGAGGACAGAGCCAGGCTCTTCTCTGTGACATCCAGTGATAGGACAAGGGGCAATGGGTTCAAGCTGGAACATAGGAGGTTCCACTTGAAGATGAGAAAAAACTTCTTTCCAGTGAGGGTGACAGAGCACTGGAACAGGCTGCCCAGAGAGGTTGTGGAGTCTCCTTCTCTGGAGACATTCAAAGCCCGCCTGGATGTGTTCCTGTGTGATCTGATCTAGGTGTTCCTGCTCCGGCAGGGGGATTGGACTAGATGATCTTTCGAGGTCCCTTCCAATCCCTAACATTCTGTGATTCTGTGAATTTTGCAGCACATTCATTGCTTCCAACTTGTGATGTGTTTATCTGACAGTAAACATACAGAAATTTCCTGCTTTCTCTGAGGCTTGCTTTACTGTAAGCAGAATATGAGCATGCCTGGGGCACTAAGAGGGAAGGAAATGTGCTTTAAAACCACATCATACGCTGCCTGACAGTACTGTGTACCTGTCGTCTGGTTTTTGTATTGGGCATAAGATGGCATCATCTCATAATTTGGAGTAGAAGATTACTGAAACCTGTGTTAAGATACTGTACTTCTGAGTACCTCATGGAAGAGAGGTAAATGCATATATCTAGTATACATAGGCAAGAGAGGCCACAAAACAGAAATCTGACTATATGGCAGAAGGCACATAATTCTCACTATAAATGTAAAGAGAAAGTCTGACTTGTGTCTCTTTTGTGCTTTTGGGGGATTTTCGTGAGAGAATACACAAAAAGTCAATTTTTGTTTGATTTTTAATTCACTGCAGCAGATGTGTTCCAGAACTAGTCCAGCACAGGCAGAGCAGTTGTTGCTACCTGATCTGGTGTCCAAGGCTTTTCCATTGATGAGAGTTATTTCAGTGAGTGTTGGGCCAGGACTTAAAAATGTGGTGGTACGATAGCTTTCCTCAGATGATGAAATGCACTGCAGGGAATTTGAAAAAAGGATAGGAGAGAGGCATGAAAGTTCAGCCTGCAAGAAGACATAGAGGTGATAACACTATATTCATCTAGGGACCTGAGCCCGTGTGTTGCTGCTGTGTTTCTGCATAGCTTGTGGCAGCCTCTCGTGCTCAGCAGAGGCACCCGAGTTACAAGCTCAATTAGCTCTTTAAGTTCTTGCTTCTTATGTGGTGAAAGTCATTAAAGGCAATGGGTGACAGACTTCAGCACTATTGATCAAATGCATCTCTGTTTGACGAGCAAAGATAGATACAGCCTGTGTTGGTTAGTCTTATTTTTTTCAGAGCAGTGTCACTTCTGGCAGACAGCAGGAGTTTTTTGTGTTCCTCCTGCCTTTTGTTAACAAACTGCCACCTCTTTCTAGTTGCACATACTGTGCTGGCAGTTGTATTGTGGATAATGGTACATCTGCCTGGGGAGACAATGGGGATACTGCAAAATATTGAAGAAAGAAAGTGTGTTTGCAAATTATGTGACTTATTTTAATCCTTCAGAGATTTGGGGGAGGGAGGGGCAGCAGGGAGGAGAGGAGAAGGGGTTTGCAGAAGAGCAGCAAAATGTTCTGTTTACAAAAGCTACACATGAAAAATGCAGTTGATCTTTTTCCCTCCTCCTTTAAGATACAAACAGCTCTGAGGCATAAATCCGAGATTGAGCATCACCGCAACAAGATTCGTCTTCGTGCTAAGCGCAAAGGGCACTATGAGTTTCCAGTGGTGGATGATGTGGTGGTAGTTGACTCCAAAGAACAGCACAGAATATATCGCAAGGCACAGATGCAGATTGACAAGATCTTGGACCCTGGAGGAGGCAGTGCACCTACTGTCTTCATAGAGCCCAGGAAGAGGTAGGGATTTCAAAGATGGGAAAGAACAATTTTCTTTCAGAATCAGCATCCAAAGTACATCAAACCTGTACTTCTGAACTTTCAGAGCTTAAGATAATTTTGATCCTTAGTTGAATTTGAGTTATCTAGGTGAAGAGGGTTGGGTTGTTCTAAATATTTGTACTTATTTCAGTATATGCCAGTATGTTTTGTTTTCAGGTTGTTCTTCTACAAGTTCTCAGAGGTGAGTTCTCGATAAATAAACCCAAATGTATGAAAACTGTCCTAAAACAATTTAGTATTTGCTCTGCCATTTGTTTGAATAATTATTGTGTGATGCAGAGGGATCAATATTGCAATATAAGCACAAAGACACATGGAAAAGATAAACTTCAAGAAATGATATTTTTGTAAAGGGAGGAAAGGAGGAAACCCTTGAACAACTTAAAAAACATGATTCTGAGTTTTAAAGACAAATTCACAAATCAACGAGATAGCGTTTTATGAATTCACTGTGGGTAATGAGGCACATTTGTCAGCCTCATGGATCTTCCTTCCTGGCCTTGTATTTTCAGAGGAAGTCTTCCCTGGACTCTGTTTAGGGCTTATGAATCCTGGCACTTTTTTCTTGGAGCACTGGTACCCTGTGACTGCTTCCGCACTGATAGAAAGTAGCTTTTGTCTGGCTTGGTTTTCCTGGTAGGGTTAAACCCAACATGCACAGCACAAAGCCTCGTTGGCAGCGTGGTTTGTTCTGCTGCTGCACATGTGTCAGACATTGGTCTGGGAGGTCTGGCACAGACAGGGAGCTAGAGCACGGACAAATTTGAAAGATGAATGTGGAAGGGAGGTGACGCTGGAGAGAGTTTGAGAGAGGAAATAAACAGTTTGAGTGACAGTGAGAGTGTTATTAGGAGAAACTGGAGGAAAGAGATTTGAGGCTAACTAATGGGACTGCATGGAAAACTGGGGAGGAGAAGAGAAACAGGGCTGAGGCAAGGATGGCTTGAGAGGGAGCTGGGGAGAGAAGTTCAACCTTGAGTGTGATGAGAAGAAAAATTGCAAAAAGAAATGTGATTACTTTTGTCTTCTTTGGTTTTTTCTCTCTCTGCATTTTGTTTTCTTCTGTTAAGTTCTCGTGCAAAACGTTCTCCCAAGCAGCGCCGGCGACATCAGATAAATGGTAGTCCGATTGATGCAGAAAAGGACAGGCTGATCACAACTGACAGTGATGGGACGTACAAAAGGCCTCCAGGAGTCAATAATTCCGCATATATTGTATGTATGTCTCTTGAATGCTAGGAGTGTTCTGATAATTGTAATGACAGTTGTAACACTGGGAGGTTTTTGGCCTTCTGACTATGGTCTATACGGCTAGTTTCAGCCACATGTAGTTAGCATGTAAATCAAAGTGAAACAAGGATTTCATTGGCAGTCTGTCAGTATTCAGCAGTTAAATTTCTGCCAAGTATTCTTTGATATTACAGAGACCAAGAGCCAAAACATTGTTTTCATTAATGCCACTGTATTATACACATTAAAGTGTGCTTGGCATATTCTGCAATATGTTGAACATAGTTTCACTCTAGTCCAATTTGCTGGATGTTATATGTATTCATATGTTAAAGAAAATTCATCCTCTGCTCTCACAGAGTGGAAGACTTAGTTCCTGTCATGAGAAATTTTCTCATCTTTAAAATGTGGGAATTAATTATTGATGAAAGAGAAGCATGTCTTTGTACTGCAGTAACATGAAACAATTCTAGTACAATGTCTCGAAAATTAATTTTGTTTCCTGTCTAAAAAAGGCAAAGACACTGGACAATGTGTCTGTTCAGTCATATCCATGTCACAAACTGTATTTAGGCATCATTAACCACTTCTCAGCAGACTTTACTAAGCCTAATGCTAATAGTGGAAATCCCTGGACAGTTTTCATGTTGAAAGATCATTTAATAATCTTAAGAATTTCACCATTAGCTGCATATTCAGTCAGATGACTAGAATGTTGATTTCTGCAGTTTCCATTTGCCTTCAAACAAGAGTATGGTGATTTTAGTGTTGTGCTGCAGCAGAATGACTTATCATCGGAAGCTGTTCAATTAAGACATGTCACACAGCAAGCTCAGCCCTTTGGCATCTGTAGCAAGACAGTACTCAGAATGCTAAGTTCCTGGTGAAGTAGAGGCTTTTGCATCTTGACGGCTGATTTTGCAGTCTGCATGCAGTGGTAAGAATGAGCTTTGGTAATCTGTCTGCTGCTTCAAAGCTCATTTAATTTCCTGTTACTGATGAACAGTAAGCCTATGTGGTAAGACCCCAGGTAGTAATTGCAGTGCACGCCTCGGGTATTGCTGCTGTGAAGCACTTACATGAATCCCATTGAGGTGATGCACCCAAGTTCAAGTTCCATGCAGGTGAGCACTTTGTTGCTTACCAGCTCCCTTTGTGTGTTTTTCTAGGAGGTAACAATTGTTTAATCATACTGCTGATGTGGTCAGTTGTAAGCTAAAGACTGAATTAATTTATTGGAACTGCAAAAGCTGCAGAGAAGTCAAAGATGTAGACAGATTGTCTTTTTCTGGGTGGAGTAAACACTAGCTGAGTAACTCCTGCACAGAGCTCCGCTGCCGTGACTGAGATCAGAGTCTTTCAGATCACACTGAATGAAGTATTTGAACAGCTGGTGTTATGTATGTATATGCGTATCTGCATGCAGAAATGGGGAGGATAAGGGGCAGGTTTTGTCCAGCACTAGGCACTTGTGCCACTTGTCTCATTGTAGTTCTGGCAAAGAAAATGTTGTTCAGACTTAAGACCCACAGGGGCTTGGAAGCTGGCTGGTTAGATCTTCTGTGTGACTGCTCTTCACCTTCTTTCTGTTTCCTCCAGTCTGATCCGGACTTGCCTCCTGAACCTCAGACATCTTCTTCAGCTGATCTGGGGAAGTTCCCCGGCTTGCCTTCCCACTCAGTCTCCCAGTACGTCCCACCACAGCCATCCATTGAAGAGGCTCGGCAAACCATGCACTCGCTGCTGGATGATGCTTTTGCACTGGTGGCTCCCAGCAGCCAGGCAGCCAATTCCACAGCCGTCACACCACCTGGGGTCTCTGCAGGACAGCCGGTAAACAACGCTCCTGCTTGAGCAGGGAGGGGTAACATATGCACCCAGTGGGGATCACCTTAAGGTCCAACTTATGAGTAAACAACTCATTTGATGTGAGTGATGCAATTTAAAACGTAGTTAGCACCAGTTGAGCCATGGTCATCGTTATTGTGCCCTTGCTGTCAAGACTTGTCACAAATGTGGAACAGTTTCTGGAATGAGGAGAATTCAAAAATGACCATCACAAGATGGTGAACTTACTTTTTAAGCTGTTTGGATTCTTTTCCCTTTTCCCATCCCAACCATGAGAGAAGATAGGAGTTCACCTCCTTTAGGATAACTTTTCTGTTCTTCCCAGTTATGATCTTTCACAGATCAGTCTTGTTATATCCAAGAGTATAACTTACTTGTTTTTAAATATATGTGCTGATTCATATTTTGACAATGAAAAAGGATGTTGTTGGCTTGGATCATATTTTTCAGTAGGCCATGTGTATGTTTTCTTGCATTTTATGGAGCACTGAGACACATGGATAATCTTTTAGGTCATCTCAAGTTCTGCAACAACTCAGTACACAGTTTCATAATGCTATTGGATTGTTGAGTCCAAGCCCCATGGACTCTGCTGCAGTCTGATGCTGGTTGAGGTATAAAGAGATTTCCAAATGCAAAGCTTGGTTTGCTGAAAGTTTAAAGCTAAGTAGACATTGGAGCAGCCCTTGATCTTCTGCAAGTGAGAGAGAGTGTTTTTGAGAGGTTTTTAAGATAAGTCTCTGATTAGACAGAAGAGAGTGCTAGCCCACTGTAGCAGTGATTCCCAGATGTTCTTGTGCTGCAGGGTTTGTAAAGCTAAGCTCTTATGGCTGCAGTCAAGTCACAACATACGGTCCTGGTGATCTCTGCTGTTCATCATTTAAAAGGCTGACAGTGAACTTCCCACAGTCTGCATTTTGATTTTAATTTGTTTGGTGTTTTTGTTTTGTTTTGTTTTTTTGTTCTTCTGACAGAGGTACATGGAATTTGGAATGACTCTCCCAACAGCACCGGGTCTCCTACCAAGGTAGCTTTTCACTGATAGAATTATCATTTATTATTTTCCTTGAAGTTCCTCCAGAGTTCTTACTGGCACTGGTGTATTATTATGCAAAGTACTATATAAATGAGAAGTTAACAGGAGTCCAGATCCAGCCTGTGTGATTTATTTATGTAGCATGAGTGACATGTGCATGCTGTATGGAATCCAAGCCTCCATTTAAAACAAATGTGTTTCTAGCCCCTTGGCTATAGAGATATCTTTCCAAATACTGGGTAAACCATTGAGTTTCAACTTTTAGAGAGCCTGGAACAGTTACTCAGGTGCATGTAATTCTCCCAGTATTCTTGCTTTTGTCTTGTTTCTGTAGCCTCAGGACAATACTCACTTGCAAAAGCTTGCAGGCAATTAACAGATTCATTCTATTTTTAATCAAGTGGAGAACAAATTACTGAACATGGTAACAGAAAGCCTGCCTTGCAGGCCTATTATAATAAAATCCGGGGGAAGAGCAACTTTTCCATCTTTACCTGGCCTTGCTGTGGGAGAATCATGTAAGGAGAAGAAAACAGTTGTCCAGATGACTGTTAATTCCACGTTTGGTATCTGTGATTTAACTACACATGAAGTTGGACTCTTGAGTCATGGTACCCACTGTGGTCAGATTTGTCTCACCCTCTCCAAGCTGCTGCAGCCAAGGTGGTAAAAAGGCGGCCTTGTGCTGCTCTTTCATTACCTTCTTACAGCTCACCACATGAGGTGAAATCCCACTGGTATCAGTCTTGTTCGTTAGATTTCACCTAAAGTCTTCGCTGCCTTGGATCATTGGAAGCTTGATCGTAAAATGGATATGACGAGCTTTCCTTCTTCTGTTGCTCTGCAATCTGATTTTGAAAGGACCAACTAGAAAAGGAGGAATCTCTAAGCACATTTCCTGACTTCGGTCTCGGCTGCAGTGACACTTTCAGTGTGCACGGAGCATATGTGAAATGGCACGCAGTATGACATGCAATGTATTTTTTTATAATTTAGGTTATCTTGAAGATTATTAGCTGTGAGACTGCCAACACAAAGCATAACCAATTGTCTGTTATTGAAGATTTTCTCTTGTTGGCCTGTTATGCATTCAGGGAAAATATGATATTAATCATGGACGTGCTGTAACCCATGTTAATACACCTGAGCAAGATAGTGTCTTGGCAACATATTTTTTGTTCAAAATTTTATGAACTCTTGGCACAGGCATTCTGGATTTCTGTAGGTTACAGATTAATGGCATCATTATTAATAGTTCAAATTCTGGCTCTGCCAGTGCAGACAAATTAAGTTAACAATCTGCAAGGTCATTGACCTTAACAGGAAGAATTCTTTCACATTTCCATTAAAATGGAAGGCTTCCTAAAGCTTGGTCTATAGAAAACAAGGAAAGAGTTGTCATGGTTTTGGAGTGGGGGTTTTGCTCAAATTCACAAGATAATGATAGACAAATGGATAGAAACAGTGCACCAATTTGAGGAAGGAAAAATAACCTGAGGTCAGTATGATTAGGTGGCATGTATCAGTGTCATAGTCCATTGGCTTAAATATCCAATGCATGGAGTAATAGTTGGGTGACCGTACTGTTCCCTTTTCTGTACAAATACAGTCAGTATCTTTAATGGGGTGGAACCAACCTGGCTAAAAAAAAAAATTAAAAGTAGAAGACTTAGGCCACATAACAGCTAGGCAAACGTAAAGCCACAATGAACAGCTTTTATCAGAAAATTAATACTGCATCATGCAACAGTAATAGAGACTATTGCCAGACTAGACCAGCTATAGAGGATTACTGGTGTAAAATTGATTTTTGGGGCAGTATCTCCCCGCTTAATTAAATAACTGGAGAGTAATATTTTTTTTGAATGTGCAAAGACAAATTCAAGGCTGGGTCTCAGTCTAGAAATAGGAAGAAGCACTAGAAAGCCTGTGTGGTATAGATTCAGAGCTGTATCCCATTCTTATACTCTTCTGTTGATTTCTGACTTTAAAGGGTAGCTGTATCTGTCTATTATAAAGGAGATTGAGAAGAGAGGGTGAGGGGTTATTAAATGTGCGGCTTTCAAGTACAAAGCCATCAACAATAAAGGATATAGTTCCTGTCCTCTAAAAAGTCGGCATAAAAGTAATACATTTGCAGTAGCGTTGTTTAGATAACATCAAAAAATTGTAGTAATTTATCAACTACTAGATTCCATCTCAGCATTGCAGGCATAAAGTGCTAGATGATCCCATCCTTTACTGGTTACAGTGATTAACATAACCGAAGTGACATTGTTAAACATTACCTACCCATTGAGGCATTTATTTTAACTAGTTTGTAAGTCTGGTTGGAAATGGTTTCCTCTGGATCTGCTGAGTGAACAGGTGGGATTGTATGCAAGGGACCTGGAGAAATTCTGGCACTTCCACAGTGGGATTGTTGCCGCTTGAACCCCTTATACCTCCTCCATTTAGTACTGCATGCTGAGTAGCTAGTACTTTAATTTATAATTACTCGTTTGTGCTGTATTAGGCTCTTATTTGGCTTTAGTAAGCTATTTATTGTTACATCAGCTTTCTTTGCTATCTGACTGTCATACAAAGGTAGTTAGTTTTCCAGATAAAGCACAGATCAAGAATAGTTTGAATTAGATGCAGTCATGGGATTTTTCTGTTTAAAAAAAAGGTGTAAAACTTTGGTCCTGATGAGTGGGGTAGGTTGCAGTCCATAGCCTCGAAGGGCTTAGGTGCTGTTGTGGTAAAAGGCATACAAAACTCGTCCCTAGTCCTTACTTTGTGTAATTTCATGTGCTTGACTTAGGATGTTTGTCTCACTTTGCTTCCTTTATACTCACCTGTGAGAGCCTCCTGCAGAAAATGATTTAGTGAACCTAATCTTTTGCTTTGAATGCCTCTTGAGGGGTGTGTCTGTCTTCTTTGATCATACCTGGAGTCTAAGAGAGAATAGCCTAGTAACCTAAGCACCTGAAGTTTGGGCATGCACACCTCCACCATATTGACAGGAATCAATAATACTTGAAAACTCAGCGTCATCAGTCTCTTAAAATATAACCTCTTGATGCCAGTGTTAAGATACATTAATAGAAAACACAGGAAAAGCCGCATTTCCATGTCCTTCTCTACTCATCTTCTCTGAATGAATTGTAGGGTTTCTTTTACAAATCCCGTTACTTTGGCACAATTAATGAAGTTAGGTTGATGACAGTTTCTGTTGTTAACTCTTTTCAGTAAATATATAGCAACGATGACCAGCACCAGTCTGGATTATATGAAGCATTCATTTTAGTATATGTTGCATCTCTTCATACATGCTAATGACAGCTTTGTGTAGTTTGATGAATCTTATAGGGCAAAGTTTTGAAAATTTCCTGAAAAACAATCAGAACACTTGATAAAATAGTAATTGTTTATGAAATACACATGTAATGCAGTCTGTATGGTTTGATTTAGATCAAAACTGTGTGCCCAGAAACTCTTGAGTAAGAGTCAGATTTGTTGCTAAGGTAAGTAGCTACATCACTACTGAAGTCTTTTTTTTTTTTTTTTTTTTTTTTAATTGAAGATGCTTTTTTTTCCCCAAGGGGAAAACAACATCTCCAGAATTTTTTTTCTGCATTGAGGAAACTGCAGCGTGTGAAAAACATGTGACATTTTGTTAAGAGTTTCTAACTCCTATTCTTGTGCAATGCAGGTCATGAAGGAGGAATACATTCTTCAGATGTAAATATTTTCTTCAACATTTAAGGTTAAAATGCACATTAAAAGGCATCTTAAAGAGTTATTGTATGAGGTACACCTGCATTACTGTTTCTAGTTAGGCAATTCCCTTATTGTAATCTTGAGTCCTTACTTTTCCACAGGCAGAACTTTGGGCCAGGTTTTCTTCAACCTGCAGAGTTAATGCACCCAGACCAGCAGCCACCTGAGGTTCAGTATTCCTCCAGAGGGATGTACTCAGAAGAAATGCCATCAGTGGCACGGCCACGACCAGTTGGAAGTACTGCAGGTACACTTCACTTAAGTTGAATATGCACTAAAATAACTGATCCTTTTCTGTATTTACTCTTGCCCTGAGGTCACCATTAAGAGGTCATTCTCCTTCAGCTACTACACTTGAAATGTGGTCCATGTCTTCACTGCCAAAAAAAAAGTGATCACAAATTGAGGTTAACTTTACATCCATAGGATCTTGTAGAAAAACGCAGTGCTTTGACACCTTTTTAGTGTCTTACAAGCATTGATTAGCACATAGTGTATTTTCAAAAAACGTTCTCTAAGAATGGAAAATTGGTTAATTGTTTTTGAGTGTACAGTGTATGCTAACTACCACTGCCAACTATTTTTTTGTGCTAAATGAGCTAACTGATGCATCCCAAACCAGTCTGCTAAATAACAATTTGTTAATACTTTTCTGCATCTTTATTTCTCATTTCTCTTCCTAGAAGTGTATGCATAAAAGCAGGATCTTTTAGCTTCTGATGATATTATCTATTGCTGCTATCCCATATGAAATCATCTTCCCTGATTTGGTTGAGAGATAATTTCTGTCGCACACGTCAATGCTATCATGAATAAGATTTTAACATCACATGGCAATCAAGCAGCAAACACAGATTCTAAGAATGAAAGATTCTATTCTTATGCAAATGCCACAGTTTTCTCCCAGATAAATATTTTCATCCTGGGGAGTTGAAAAAGACTGGAAGTACGAGTCTGAGTCCTAGTGTTGATAGCTGGTATCTTCTCCCTGTAAATGTTAAATGAATGAGAATGTCAGGGATGTAGTGACTGTTATCGTTTAATGATGATTATTTTACTGTCTGATTTACACTATTCTCTGAATGTTCATGTATATTCTCCTTTAACGTTTGGAGGCAATTCAGATGATTAGTTCCTGTCCTTCAGCATAATTGCATGCAAATATCAAACTTCTCAAATATTGGATTTTTTTGAGATGAGACTATAAAAGAGACCTAACTGTCCATCACATAAATCACACTTGTTTTTGTCTTTTCCTCCCTTTTTATACATACACACACATGGTTTTCTCTTATGTATCTGTGGTTGTATTAAATGTGTTTGGTTTCTAATGAATAATAAAATATAATAATAATAAAATAAATGTTGTTTCCCTGTGGGAGAAAATTCGGAGAAGAAGGAAAGCTGGGATGTTGTTACATGTCTCTTGCAATTAATGGTGGTGGCTATCCTTGCATGTGTTTGAAAGCAGCAGGAGCGGAGGGAAGGGAAGGGAAAGGAGAAAAGAGGTGGTTAGCTTTCAGGCTGAAAGGAGATACAGTGTGTTCTGACCTTCTCGTTAGTTAACGACAGCATTGTTTAATATTTAACCACAAAGTAAATCTGAAAGAACCATACTCGTATGTAGTCATGTATTTTATTCTTCTGAGAGACGGAATAGAAAGCAGTCTGGAGAGTTAGGGTCTTGCCAGTGTGATGCAAATAAGGTGTACCACAGGAGTAAATGTCTTCTCTTTGCTGCTGAGTAATTTACATGAAAGCATTGCCAGGGCTTTCAGTAAATACCATTTGGAAAGGGCTGGCATATTTTTGGAATGAAGTGTAGTTCATGTCTGAGATGCATGTATCTCACCCTCGTCTTTCAGTACAGTGGCAATGAAAAGCATCACACTCGAATGAACTGCGCAAAGTGCACATAACTTTTCCTTCTTTATTCTACACTGACAGACTTCTTTCTGATGATTTATTATTAATTGCACAGAAACAGACCTCCACTTTCTCCTTGTCTCCTGCTTCCAACAAAGTTTTATGTTGTCATTTGTCTGCCCTACGAACTTGACTGTGTATAAAGATGAAAAAACAATATTTGCTTTTAAGGTTCTCAGATACAGCACCTCACTCAGGTGGGAATTGCTAGCAGGATCGGAGGTCAACAAGTGGAGATCCCCTCAGGCAGAGCAGGGCATGGCCAGCCGGGGGGGCCAGGGTGGCCCCAGTACCATGGAGAGGATGAATATGCTAGGCGAGATGCAGTGAGTACTGTGTTACACATTTGCATAGTTTCCGAAGTAGTGATATGTTCGGGTATTTTTTTTTCCTGCATTACTGTTTGGAACTTTTTCCCACTGGAATACTTTCAGTTGCTTCTCTGACATTCTTTGCTTTGCTCTTTGAATCCTCGTTAGCTCTTCTAACTTTTGCTTGCTGTTCTTTCCACCTTTGCTTCTCTAACCGCTTTCTCTCACTTTACCCTAACCTTTTTTTTTTCCTCACTTGAGGCCTTCACCCATTAATTGCAGTTCATCCAGTTCTGCTTCTGAGCTCCAGTAGAGGTGGATACTGCTTTCCATTTTCTTCTTTGAAATATGCCTCTGTATTTTGAGATCACTGTAAGTAGAAAACGTTGAATTAAATTGTCCCAGACTACCATCCTACTTTGTATTGGTATAGTTCTTTTGTCTTCTGTATCAGTGCACAACGGGAGAACTCAGGGCAATGGAATAAGGTACATACAGTAGAGGTATTTCTAAACAAGTTATTTTCCTAGCCTCGGTCAGCAGGATATGGTAAATTAACATGTATTCGTTTAACAGTGTTTCCTAGGCAGCCATCGTGCTTCTGTAGGTTGACATTTCTGATTCAGCCAGCTGTGTGCAGTTGAAGATAATATATGGCCTTTTCAGGAAAGATACAGTTGCCTGCTACCGGTCTGTGTAGTCTCCTGGAGCAGTGACGTGTTATTGTAGCGCTATTAAGAGCGACAAGTTATGCTCCTTCTGTTGCTCCTTTGCTTAAACTATCATTTTTTCTGGTTTCTTCCTTCAGGGGAAGGAAGCATCCTTCTTTTGCGTACTTAGGGTATACTTAGGGTACTTAGGGCAGTGTGTGTTCACGTTACTTGAAATTGCTTTGTAGTGTTTCGTGATCATTAAATGACTGCGTAAAGAAAATGCAACAGGATGGGCCTTATCTTTAGATTTTGGTGAAACTGAGCTGCCACCACTCCAAATGACCTTGAGAGGAGCAGCATAAAGCTTTCGAGAACTGAGCACACTAGAGACAAACTCTACTGATACTATTAAAAAACTTTAAACTGTCAAAGCCAAAGAATGCATTTGCCTTATTTAACTTGCTATCTGTGCTTGGAACTGTGGTATTTGAGTGCAAGAACATAATAATTTCAATTTACATCTAGAAAAGCACTTGCATGAGAGATCTTAGTGTCTCTTCTGTTCCATTTTGAGAAACATCTCTAGGTTCCCATTCATTGCCTCTTCTTATAATTTGCCTTTCATTTCTGAAAATGACTTTTCTAGATCTGTGGGCCTTTGCCTTCTGTCCCCCAAGTACATGTTCAGCCATCACTTTCTTAGTATTATATTACTTGAATTGCTAACGTATTACTGAAAATTCAGTTGTTTAGGATGCTGTGCAAACAGTTGGTTTTTACATTAGTTACCTGCACAACTTTCAAAGATTCATGGCCCAGTACAATATGATTTGGTTGCAGTTTGCACCTTCAGTCACCGTTTCAGATGGGTACATGCCACCTCAATCCAGGTTGAATTCTTTTAGTTAATCAGAGTTTAAGTATTTCCTTGGCTTTCATAGAAATTTTTGCGCAGTAGCTGCTGTAGTTCATAGGTTACTGCATTGTGATTTTTTGAGTTTGTTTTTTAAAAAAACAAACCAACCAACCAAACAAAAAAAACAACAAAATGAGGAGATCATGGACTAAAACTGTCTGCGTATTGTGTCAATTAGTTGTGGGAGAGCTTACCTAATACCTGCACTTTCCTTTTCCTATGAGGAATTTTTTTTTCCCCCCAAAGTATTAGCCACATTAAAAAAAAGCACTATTAGATGAGCCCTAATCTTGTAGTTTTCTCTGGTTAAATAATTACCTTCAGAGTTTGGTTTCCTTCACTAGAACAGAGCTCTACATTTGTCTTTCCTCCTTTCAGAAAGGAGGATTTTCTTAATGACAGTCATGTTCTTTATGGTGCAGTATTCAACTGATCCTTTGCAAATGGTCTTACTCTTCCCTCATTCTTGAGCAAGTTTCTAAAATTAAACTCTGCATTTAGGAAGGTTACATCTAGAGTGTTCTCACCCACAAACGCGAGAGGGATCTGCATTGGTGTTCCTGCAATGGCTGTTTTCTTTGTGGTATCCTCAGCTGTTATTCCTGCTGTCAACACCTTCTGATTTTCCCCTTGAATATGACCTCTCCCTTGTATCTCCTGATCCAAAGCCAGTGTGCAGTTTTCTATCAGTTCACCTTAATTCTCCATCTGTAAGGCCCAAGCGACTAGGATAATCACAGCATTTCCTTAGCTGACACAAAATACATTACTGACCAAGTAGTCATCTGAGCAGCAGAAGAAATGAAGCCTGGTTTCTTACAGATGTGTGTAGTGTCTTGCGTATCTCTGCCTCCCTACTACCACCTGGCATCACCTCCTATCCATCTGCAATCCTCTGTAGCTCTCCGCTGTTCTCCCAAGTCTTCTCCAGGTTTCAAATGTTTTCCCCAAGCTACACTTATCCTTTTACTCTGTTTTTGTACTCTGGCTGCCCACAACAGTGTCTCTGAACCACCTCACGGTACTTCAAGTTGTCCCTCATGTCCGCTAGCTATCCCCTGTGAGATACATGCTGGCTGACAGGTCTAGCTGGGCACAGCCTAACCTGGCCTTTCTGCCACTCAGAAGCAGATTCAATTGGTAGCACAGATCAGGTTATGTCTAATTAACTACCTGTTTTCATTAATTTGATAATATATATCTGTTTGTACATAGACAATATCCATGTATGTGTGTATATATTTACACATCCAGTTAAGTTGAAATTGGCCACAGAGTTCAACAGTAATTAAATGGAGATTAATAAATACACAATGTGATCTCGTAAATCTTCATTCCTTAAGAAGGAAGATTCAAAAAAAGTATTTTTGTCAATTATTTTGTGCTACTGTTAATTATATAAAGTTTCTATACAAAAATATATAATTTATAGATACTATATAAAGCTATACATTGTCACATCTGTTATAATATATATCGATGTGTATTTCTGTTAGTAAAGACATTTAAAAGTAAAAAAAAAAAGGGCAAAAATTCTTCCAACCTTTTTACCATCCTTGTTTTGCTCTTATAGTTTAGTATAGGTTAGGTTTCTAAACCAATCTAGTTTTGAAAGTTCTCAGACCTGTTTAATCCTGATGTTACATATGAGATCACAGAACTACACACTTTTGTTTTTCTGAGGTATTTAAGAAAATTTTGATAGCCTTAATGTTAAAAAAACAGCCGCTTTTGTCTCCAAAGGTTCTTCCTAGTTTCCCTTAAGAAACTATTCTATGATGCTAATTCAGTGCAGTATGAGAAAGGAGCTGAATCAGGTAATGCATTTTAATGTGAAAGTGACCTGAATGCAATTTAGGTTGCTGTTAAGACTCGTGTCAAGGAATGTTTGCTTTTAATACTTTTTTATGTCATCTCTTTTCTATAAACCCACAGAGTACTTGTCAGGTTTGCTAACTCTAGACTGCATATATGAATTAGTTTCAGGTTTCACTGCCAAATGAATAATTCTGAACAATCAAGAGACCTATTCATTCCTTTCTGATACTAAAATCGCCTCCCTTTTGTAAGTAAGACAGGATGTAACTTGAAAACCTTTACCTATCATTCTTCTATTAAAGTCTCTTTTCCTGCTTATCTCTCTTCCCACACTAACTGTGTAAATGATCAGCGCTGTTCATGAGCTCTGCAAGAGAGTCAGGCTATTGTTAGTCCTACTTTATACAAAATGGCTTAGATTTTGTTCATTTTTGTTATGAGAGATGTTAAGGAACATGCCTTCATGCATTTTTCTGTTCCCTGCACACTGCTGCCACAGTCACTGTAGTGCTTCTCTGTCTTTCCCAGGCTCTGCTTTGTAATCTCTTCATTCACCTCTCCCTTGCCCCCAAATCCTCTTCTAGCTGACCTTGCTGTCCTTTCTTCCCTCATCAGATGGGTTTCTCTGCTACTACTTACGGCTTGTCAACAGAGAAAGATAGTGCTCACTAAATCACGATAGCTGAGATCTGAACTTGCTGCAGGTAGCTGCTCCTCACCCCCGGCGCAGACCCTCTGAAAGGGGATTACACTGCTTTGCTCCTAGTTACACGTTCAGCAGGGTGCCTTCAGGTCCTTTGTGCCCAGCGTTTTCTTCTGGCTGCCCCTCAGCCTTCAGCAGTACAAGGCACGAGGAAATGCTTGCTTTAGGGATGTCAGCTGGAATTTAGTTTTTTGAAATGTACCTCGTTTGTGTCCACACCGGGAGTCGGTGCAGTCACATATTGTACTGTAAATTCATGCTTTGTTTTAGTGTAAGCAGGTTTTTTTTTCCAAATAGACAAGCCCATAAACTCAGGCTTCTGTTTCGTTTCTCTGTTTTGTTAGAAAATCTATGTTACTGAACAAATGCAGAATTAACCCCTTTCTGCCCTGAAACAATGATTGTCCCTAAACTGGGATATTGTTTCTCAGTATGTAAAACAGCTGTTGCATATAGAAAAAAAATGATCCTTCTGGTTTGAATAATTTTGTCCTGCTTCTTTTTCTGTTGGCCATATTTTCCTGGGCACTGGTCAGTCACAGGGTCCTCGCAAGTATACAGTCTGAACAGGCAAGTCAGGCAGAGAAGGTAGAGGTGAAGGCAGTAATATCTATATTTATAGATAGTATGGAGAAATGACAGCTGGGAAGAGAGAGATTTGCCTGCTGTCTTTTAGGACGTTGATCGAAAGGCAAGGAAAGATAAGCCAATTCTGTTGGCTTCCAGTTCTTTGTTTTTTCTCCCCACCTCCTTCCACTTCAGTATCTAAACATGGAATAGATTAGAAAGGGGGTCAGACTTTTTAATGGATGCTCAGAAAGATTTTGAAAGTCCCTGAACTTGAGGCAGTCCAGCAACTTTGTGTACACTTGTTGTTTTGTGCTCCACTCATTCATACAACAGCAGAACAGTGGCAGCAGATAGAAGCATCTCCATGCTGCTTTCCCTCTGTTCTTTGCCTTTTTGCTTTCTTGTCTTTTCTGGGATTATCGTGCTTGTTCAGAAAATACAATAATTCTTTCTACCTTTTTCCAGACGCATATGCATGGACACCAAGAATATTCCTCCTCACCAGTATTCCAGATGCCGAGGACTTCAGCCAGGCAGCCTTCGGCACCCCCTGCTCAGCTTCCACACAACAGCCTTCAGGGCCAGGGCCTTTGCTACACCACCAGTTCCACTGAGGACCTCCAGCCAGGTCACTCTTCAGCCTCTCTTATCAAAGCAATTAGAGAAGAACTTCTACGACTTTCTCAGAAACAGACAACAGTGCAGAACTTCCATAGTTGATTTAGCATTCCCTTGCAAATCTGCCAGGTATCTGCTTCCTATGGAAGCAAAGACTTAAAGGAAATTAGCAATGTTGTTGTCTCAAAAGAATGAACTTTCACAGCTCTGTTGACAACACTCTGGAAAAAATGAAAAAAGTCAGCAAAATGAGGATAGTAAGGAGAGATGAGGGACAAACAGAGAAAATCATCAGTGTCATCACAAGTAATATTAATTAATCTGCTAATATTACGGTGCTCCTCCTCTCTCTCAACCCTCATTCAGCCTAACAGTTAAATAAAATCTTAGGTTAAGAAGTCAACACTCCAGCAACAAGAAAAATCACGTGAACAAACTCCTAAGTATGGTAGACTCTTTTTTTCTACAGAAATAGGCAAAGACTTGAATAAACTGAGATGATATTTTGCCAGAGATTGCAAATATTCTGATCTCTCCAGTGCTTACGGGAAACTGGTTTGTATTGCGGTTCTGCAATATCACAAACTGTATCATGTAAAGGGTGTTGAAGGTGTGACCCCACATAAGAATCACTTTGGTTGTCAGGATCAATGGGACTACTTAGAATAAAAGTCTTTATGAGCTACTTGTAACAAACTGGAACAATCATTGTTATAGCTCTATGCTTCCAAATGGAGCTACCCTCTGCACTCTTCCTTGTTTTCCTTCTGGTGCTGAAGCTTCAAGTGTTCCTTCATCTTCAATGTTTGCAAAGTGAAACATTGGCCTTGTATAACTAAGAAAATATCTGTAGACTCGTTCAGGCTGGAAAGACAAAGCAAAGCATCCAAACAGAAAGGGCTTGGTATTTATTTTGTTTAAAAATTATTGAAAACTAGGAGAAGGAATACTTATCCACAGTTGAATGTGGGGAAATGTGTATGTATATCTTTAAAAAATGTATTTGCATACTGTATGCTCTTGCAAGACCAGTGATAAAATATTGCCACTCTGTAGTTTGCTTTGTGGACAGAAATCAATCCAGCCTGACTGGTACAGGGTCACCAGCATTAGGTTATAAATTGATGTCCTAAATCATTGCTTATGTTTGGATCTGAATAACTTTAGTGAAAGTCAGTGTCAGTTTAGAGCATTAACATAGGCTTAGATTTGCAGTTTTGAGACAGTTTCTATATTTATACTCGTTTCCACTGTCCCTTTGGACAAAGGGTAAGCATTATCCCCATGGTAAGAATGGTACCATGGAACTGTTTGTTGCTGTTTTTTCCAGAGTTTTAGTTCAGTATTAGCTACGAATTTACTAATATTTGGCCATTGCATAACTGTGACTGACATAATACATACAGAAATTTTACTTAAGTCATGATTTGTTGGAGTGTTTTTATTTTCAGATCAGACTGAACTAAAGCTAACAGACTGACACAGAGATAGAGGGTAAGTTCCGTGCTTGTGAGAAGGCTTGGGAGCCTTGCCCTAGACAAATGAAAAGCAAAACTATTGGGTGCTACAGCGTGGATATTTCAAACAACAGCAGACTGTAGTTGTAAAAGGTCTAAGGAGCAGTAGTCCACCAAAGAGATCATTGGGCCATTATGAGGGTAGGGCTGCGTTTGCCTCACTTACTGGGGTAGAAATGGCACTGGTAACATACAGGTATGTAACATTGGTATGGTGTGGTGGTCTTTGGCTACCAAATCTGTTCCTGGTTCCAGCACACAGTTCAATAACTGTGACAGGACTAACTCAGACTGAGTTGAAAACAGGTAGGAGGACACCGTGGAAGAACCCTATATACCTTGTTCAAGAAGTGGTACATAATAGTCATTGCCAAAACCAAAACTAGGAAGAAACTGTCTGCTCACTAATGTAGAAAAACAGGTGGTATGTTTCCCCTCTTTATTAGGAAGCTCGGTTATTTTTTTTGTTTACCCGTGATCATTAAAAGACTGTATAAAATTGTTTTGAGGGGCTTACTGTACCAAAGCAATTAAAATTAGTTTCCAGTTCCCTGGCCAATGCTTAAAGTCCTCATGGACACAGACTAAGGTTTGAATGGAGTCAGAACACCAGGATGGTTGTGAACAGCAGAACCAACTGGTTATTATATTTTGAACTTCTTAGGCTTTTTATATGATAATCCCTTCTAGGATAAAATTAAAGAAACATTTATTTTCTGCCAAGTTTGTAAACATTAATGTTGCCAATACCTCTGCAGAATGAAGAGTGAATCAGGCAATGTTCATTTGGTCTTTCTGACAATGCTGAAGAATGACTGTTCCGCAGTGTTCCCATTAAAACCATCTCTGTCATAGCCCACATCCTTCTCCAGCTTAATTCTGCAGCGAGGTCAGAGGCCGGTGCTTATAATATTAGCACTTTTCTGTGACTTCATTTCAAAAAAATGTGGGCTTCTAGAAAGTACGTTCATTGTCTGGCCGCTGGTTCCAGCTATTTAAGAAGGAATGTGAAATAAGAGCTTTGAAATTTAGAGGTACTTAAGCCATTTCTCGGTTTTTTTTACTAGTGATGGCAATGCTGTTGTGATATTCCATCATTTTATGTTTGGAAGAATATCCTTTTCCTTTTAAGTCCCCAATCTTATGAAGAAAGTGGGACACAGGACAAATAATGTACTGGTAAATGAAAGAGGCTTTCTGATGCAAAATCTTTAAAACCTTGCAAGTCCACAGGACAGGACAGTAAAAGATAAGAAGTCTGAAATCAGTGTTTGGAAGTTATGTTCTCAAACTGGCTGGAGACCTGCTTCGCTGTTCACAAAAAAATGGTGTGGCATAGTCTGTATTTAAATGTAGTAAGAAAAGTAACACATGAGGCACCACTTCCAAGGACAGCCTGAACAAGGGAGACCCACACTTCGCTTTCTGCAGTTACAGGAATGGCTGGGTTTTTCATGTGCTACACAAGGACTCTGTGGCATGCATGTGCCAAAAAGTGTGTTTCTGCTTCAGAATTCAGGGGGAAAAAAATTGGTAAGCTTCTGCATGCCCATGTGCTTATGAACTCTTTTGCCAATTTTTTTATTGCCCTATTAAATAGAGGGGGGTAACCTAAACCTTTTTTTCTGAAAGTTAAAGTATCCTGAATTTAAGTATCTGTTAATGAATCTACCAGTTTCTGAAAACAGTGATCAGATGAGAAGCTGGTACAGGCACAGAAAGCTGTTACCAACAGTTACATCCATTTCCATGACTGAACCATCTGGTTCATGGAATCCTCAGGCTCTTCTCTTTCTTCACAATGTTCCTTGACATTTGTGTTTAGTCTGTGTTTAGTCTGGCATATAGTAGAACTTGGTGAGATGAGAGCTACGTAATTTAGCTTTTCTTTCCGTGGCCAAAATGTTGACCTTTAGCCTGCTTCTTGATTATCTTTGGAGCTAAGTGGGATTTTAAAGTTATTTTTTCGTACTCTCAGTTTGAAAGGTGGGGCATACTTCAGTAATATCAAATACTCTCTACAAGGATGTAACACATGGTCCTGTCAGTGACTGTGGGCATGGGACTCAGGAAAGAAAACCTTGTGTTTAGGAGGAGTGAATTGCATAGGTGCTGAACTCATAATGTTAAGTATGTGCACCTTGGAGCAGCAGGTGGAATTTCACTGACCATTTGCAATGTCGTGTAATTGCAGCAGTTTGGAACAGGCTTCTTCTATAGTTGCTCGAGAGAAGCAGTATCACCCAAGTCTGTATATCACCTCTGCACCCAGAAGAGTGGTTGTTGAGATTTTGGCTACCCCAATATCACACATATAAATACATAAATAGATTGATCACCCAAAAATGCATGTTCCCACCAAGTGCTGAAGCCAGTGCCTTTAAATCAAACCACTGACAGCAGGGTTACAGCCTTACCTTAGAAAGAAGCTGTTTATAGGGATCGTAACTTCCCCAGAACCAAAACACCTGACACTGTTATGTGTTAGCTCACAGCTTGAAAACACGTTAGATGGATTACACAAGGAAGTTAGTATGTATTTGAGCCCAAGTGAAGTCACCAATTGTGTGATGTGGATGGCAGTAGGCAGCTGAATTCTTTTTTTTTTTTAACTATTACCTTCACTATAGTCTCCCCTTTTCCAGCTTTAACAATTTTTCAGCTCAAGGAAGAAACGGGCATTTCCCATTCCATGCCTTATCTAGCAGTTCTTTGTTAACAGGTGCCAGTCCTTGAAAAAAAAAAAAAAAGTGTCTTGGCCAAGAACTTCCAAGTGGCAGGATGAAAAACATTTGTGACCTTGAGGTGGGAAAATGTTGTGGGCCATATTTTTGCACCAGTGAAGAAATAAATAGAAAAAAACCCCACCAAAACCCAGACCCCACCTGTTTGGTGTTTTCTGAATATGGACATAAAGCTGAAAATGGATTAAAAGAAAAAGGATGACATCTGATTGTCAGAAGGCAAAGGACAGCAGCCCACGTCTCCAGGACCACCTATAAGAGTGCACTAAACAGAGAGAGAGGAGATCTTTGGGACTTCTCCAACCCTCACTCGAGCTGATGCCATAACACAGCCTTTACCACTTGCAGTGCCAGTCTGTATGAGTGAGGAGCATCTCTCGTAAGTGAGACTCCCAAAAGCAGTTCACCAGGGCTGTAGAGTTTCTCCAGGACTGTTTAGATGTGCCTAGAGAAACAGCAGCTTTAAAGTGCTGAAATGCAGAAATAAAAATCCAGTTCCCTTTTGTGGTGGGCATCTTTTCCTTCTTCCTGTTGTGTTTTATTTAAAAATGGGGGACAAGCCCTGGGAGTGTATTCTGCTGTCACCAGTCTGCTGTCATTCATGTATTCTGTTATATGTAGGTCCCAACTACTGAGAAAGCAGTAATTGGGAATGGAAGGTTTTGGCAATGCTGATGAAGATTCACTGTAGTTTTGCAGTATTTTGGTGTGAGTGCACTTGAGTGATTGAAAAGTCTGGTATCTCTCTTATAGTGAGTGTCCCTTGAAATGCAGCTGATGTCAGAAGGAGGACTGTAAAAATTTTCTTCTGTGTCTCTGACACTAATTCAATGAGAGCAGAACAAGCTCAGCTTGTTCAGCTCATAACAATGGGATTGGTAGTTCAGATCCAAATGTTGGCATGCATATTGTCCCTGATCGCGTCTGCACGACTTCCACAGAAAATCATGTAGTCCCATGTATGCTTTCGAAGGAGAATTTATCCTACAAGTTCTTCGGTACAGTTTGGGATGCACTTGGCAAGATGTGTCTAGCTTTGACGTACAAGTCCTAGGGTGAGTTTACTCTCTCTGAGAGTAAGAAACCTGAGAAGCAAAAATCCTGTGGAGTTGTACTGCCTTTTGAAAGAGACTTTTCCAGAGTAGAGCTGCAGTCCTATGAATCCCATTGAAGGCTGACAGATAAAAAAGAAGTTACATTAGTACTAGAAAAATACTTTTTTGCACTTCGTAGTTTCTAGATCTGGAGTGTTTTGTCTTGGTTTTGTGTTACTTTTTCTTGATACTATTTACATTTAAAGTATGTATTTTCCTTTGTAATGGCCACTCCTGTTTAGTTTTGAGTAGTTCTTACTCCGTAACTGGAAGTTTATGTTTTGGCTGTTACATCTTGCCTTAATCGGAATAAAATGTTGGCACATTTGAACAAATGCTCTGAAGTCTTTTGAAATTAATGCTAAATGTCCGTGGATCCCTGACGTGGTGATTTTCAGGTTCACATACAGTAGTCCTGTTATTGCCACAGGTGGAGAAGGCAAAGTGAATGAGACTTGAGAGAAAAGAGACTGACAGATGAAAATTATCAGTTTGCATTTTGAATTACATTCTAACGTACACACTTATTAAGAGCTCTGTCATGTTCCTGTGAAAACTTCTCTAAGATTTCTGTCCCAAGGCTTCTCGGAAGTTGGTTTTCTCATCCAGGCTGTCTGAACGTTTTAGTGCTGTACATATTTAAAAGCAGTAGCTGGATATTATTTCTGTTTCAGGAAAAAGTTCTTCATATTCAAGGAAAATTAATGCAGTGTTATATTTGGCAATGCGCTGAGCTCTTTTGGTCCTGAAATGCAGATCTGAAAGAAACTTGTCTAAAAAAAATAGAAATTAAAAAAAATTGCAATAATAAAAAAAAATCAGGAAGCTTTTATCCTTGGACTTAAGGAAAGAGGAGAAAGAATTATGGATTAACCACTATCAGAAGTACTTCAGCATAATTGCCGAATATGAAATTGTTTAAATTCTATGCAGTAAAGGTGATCTGGGCATCCACAAACTCATGAACTGATTACCAGATGTGTTAGTCCATGCAATCCTGGATAAAATGGTTTCAGGTAAGTGGCCTTGCATTTTGCATGGAACTCTTGTGTCAAACATTTCTATGGGTGAGTGTGACTGATCCTTTTGACAGTTTCTGTCTTCAGGCCTGATGATGGCAGCTTTAAGCAAGAACACTTCAAAAATTCAAGATTAAAGGTGAGGAATCTCTCATTTAGAGGATTTGTAAATGTGCAGTCAAGTATTCATTTTATTGCTACATCCTCGTATACTTCACTGCCATGTGGAAGAAAATTTGCTGGGATGCTAGAGACCACATTCTAGCTTTTGCAGAGTAGAACTGCAAAGACATTATGAGAAGTTTGTCACTTCCAGGAGACGACATCGACACAACATTGCCTACAATAATCTCACTTCTGCCTGGGAGCAAAGCGTACTGTTTCCTGCCCTAAAGCAGCACTTAACACTAGTGCCAATGAGCATTATTTAGTCCTCTTCATTTAAGGATGAACTAATGTCCCTCACCTAAGTTTATCACACAACATTTGTACAAGATATTAGTATAGCTCATCTGAAGCAAAGTGACTTCTTTGTATATTGGAGCCCAGAGAGCTGTCCCATTAGAATTGAATCTTGTCAGAGTGATCTGGTTTAAATACATGGTAAGTTGAAATACCAGGAAGGGGAAACAGCGTAGCAGAGATTGGTTTGTAGATACCTCCCTTCTCTTTCCGTGTTCAGACAAAGCAGGCAGAGCTGTAGAGGACCTGAAGAAGAATGGCAAGTTCTGCTCCAGAAGTTGACACTGAAAAATTAATTTGGCTGCACGTTTAATCGTGTGGTCTGGAAACTACAAGCTAGGAAGGATGGTTCTGTTTCTCCCAGTGACTCACCAGTCATGGCTCTGTATGTTGGTACCACTTGTTTTGTTCTTATGGTTAGATAAATCATAGAGATTGGAAAATCCAGTGATAGGGTATTAATAAAAAGAAATTGGTAAAGAGAAGTCATCAGAAAAGAGGCAGAGCTTGCAGGAATATCAGTTGGGTCGATTTGATTTCCAGTTCCCCACTAGAAAGAGAAGGAAAGGACAAGGCAGGTCTTTTGGGTTGTTGCAACCAATGCTGGGCACAGCTGTGAGTATGGAACAAAGGGAAGATACCTAATGTATTGTGTAAATAGCGAATAATAAAGGTAAAGCTGAAATGGGGAACTAGTTTGGAAGATACGGCCACCAAAGACCAGAGAGGCAGCAGAAAGTTTAACTCGACTTGGGGTTAGAGAAATGTCTTCTATATCCTTGTTTTAAAAAAGTAAAGCCACTCATATGAAACAGTTGAAGGGTGACACACTGTGTTTAAGCTGGTACACAAACTCAGTATTGAATATGTGAAGCTTATGGAAAAGGAGATCAATGGGAGAGGGAAGGGTAGGGGGAAACTGGAGTGATTGTAATCACAAGGAAAAGAAAAAGTCATAGAAAAGTATTATTGCATTAAACTACCTATAGTCACCAAAGGATTAATTTCAAAATGATAGGGGGAAGAGCTGCTGCAATGTGCTCTATTAGACCAGTGCTGTATTTCACCCGTGAGCTGGGAGGGCAGGGGAGGAGAGGATTACCCTATGGAGTGTGCTTGTATCTTCTTCCCCAAATACCTGCTGCTGGGAGGCAGAACTGGACTAGAGGGGCCTATACAAAATCCTAGGGGTATTACATTACATGGAAAACTATGGCATTTTTTTCCTTTTTCCCCAGCTCGGTTAGTTGGGAATCCTTAACAGAAGCTGCATGAAGCAAAACTTGAGGTTTAAGTCTACTGCATTCCTTGAAGATAGCTGCACACAAGCAGACTCTTTTGCAGAGTATGAAAAACAAACAAGCTGTGCTTTTCAAGGCAGGCTTTAGGAAGCCCCCCTGAACTCCCTACTTGTTATGAAGTAAGTTTGCAGGTGTAGTGCTGGGCTGTTGGATATCTAGAGCTTGCATCACATGCTTACAACTCTTCAGACTGGAACAGATTTATTTCCATGACTGGGTTCATCCATGCACATCCATAGCTTTAACCAAGGAAATGCAAACACTGTGAAACATCCCCTCGAAGATGAGAACCAGTGCCATATCCAGTCAGGCACTTCTGTGTTCCTGACCAGGAGAAAAATCTCCATAATACTGGAGAACTGTAGGAACAAGTCTGCAGAAGGCAGACACTTAAGGCAAAAAGTGAAGATTTTTTCATAGTATCTATCACATTGCTTTCAGGACAGTGTGCATTTTCCACTATTAAAACTAATAAATGAGGAAAAAAATCATGTATGTAGTTATAAAATTTGTTGTCTGTCACTGATTGCAGTGGTTATTTACTGTCAGCTCACTTTTTTTTCAGTCAACAACAGTAAGATGTAGAGTCCTTTGTTTCTGTAAGCTTATACATATATGAGATTAGATTTTTTGTGTGTGTGTAAAGAATTCGTCCAACACAGAGATTTGTCTTGTGAAAATTACTTTTAATTGTTGTATGTTGAAATGTTGAGTTTTTTCTTAATTGAGCAGTATTTTGTGATTGTTTACTACTAGTAGTATGGCACATGTGAAAAAACAATAACCAAACAAAAAACTCAAACCAAACAAAACACACACAGTAAAAAAGCCACAGAAGAATTAAGCCCTTCCCTTTCAAAACTTTATTTGCTGATGCTAGCCTCTGGTTGGCATTTTGCTCCAGATTTTTTTTGTGTTAAGTGATACTAATTACAGGGAAGGATGTCTTTCCCTCGGTGTCTAACTTGTACCCATTCCTGTTGATAGTGGAAAGTCGATAAGGGGCGACTGCCCATCACTTTGAAATGGCACAGTGTTGTCCTGATTAAAGTGTCTAGTAGTGCCAGAATCAATCTGAAGAGTCTTAAACTGATATCTTTTCTAACTGGAAAAGTTATGCATTGATAAGCTGAAAGGTAGGCTTTCATGATAATTAGTAGATACAATCTTCAATAGAGCTTTCTTTGGTTTAAGAGTAACTTTTTTGTTTTGTTTCAGTTGGTCTCTAACAGGTGCTAATCCTGTGTATGTCTAGATGGGTTTAATACTGATTTATTGTTTTAATAATAGACAGAAATCAAACTGGCGCAACTGCCCCAAACCAGACAGTTTGACTGCAGTGAGGCCAACCCTTCTGCATGAATATTTCATGTTAAAATCATGTTTCTAACAATTGGGGTTGTGTAATTCCTTGCCAATATAAGCTTTACCAGTATAAACCAGCCAGTGAGAATGTTTTCATCAAGAAGAGTGTTTATTATCATCTTGCATTAGCAGGAGCGGTTTTGTACAGGAATTGGATATGCTGGTTTAAACCTGCTTGCCACAGTTCAGCTTGGCTTAGTTACATGGGCAGGTGCGAGCTGGATAACTACAACCAACATTCAGCTCCTACAAAACTGTTCACATATAAACTGCACTGAAAAAAACAAGTTTTAATTTCAAACCAGCCCAAACAATCCTTAAGTTTCCATAACAGAGTTTTAACTGGTATCAGTTAATAGACTTGAAAATATCGCAGTTTAGCGAGTGAGAAGGACTCAGTATAATGAATGAGTTACATCCGCTTACTGATGTAACCTGGTGTATAGCTTAGTAATGGATCTGGTCGTGTTGATCCTCCAGAATATATTTTTATTTGCCTGCCTTCTGTTTCAAAGTCAAAGGTTAGGTACTGGGTTGTCTTAAGGCAGTGTGCTATAAGCTGGTAACTCATCCTTCAGCATCTCATTGCTGCTGGTGCACTCACAGCGAGCATGAAAGGGCTCAGGGAAAAGAATTTCTGTGCGCTGTGGGACATGTGTGGTGGCTTGCAGGGACTTGCCTGCTTCACACCTTGTCTGGCAGCTCTGACCTGCCAGGGAGGATGAAGCCCCAGCAGGTGCCCTGCTTAGATCTGACCTTTTTTGTCTGAAGGTACCTTTCCTTTCTTTTTTGTTTCTTAGGAAGTGATTTAAATGTTTTGTCAGTCTGTTCGCACCTCACTGCTCCCAGGTGCTGCTGCTTGCTGGCTTGGTCTGCTTCAGGCCACCAAATATTTGGGTTCGTCAGGCCGGAGTTTCATGACCTTGTCCACGCAGAGCAGGATGAGTGTCAGAAACCAGAGGCTCCAGCCAACGGCCGCTGCAATCCATCCGTAATCATCCATACCCGTCGGGCAGCACGTGGCTGCTTGCGTGCAGAAGTTCACGTCTGGTGGCGAAGAAATGAAGTGAGGTGATGGGAGGCTAAATACGTAACAGGTTCCTTTGCTGGAAGGCAGATGAGACAGTGGGCTTCACTTTCTGCCCTGTGGCCTGTCACTCTGCCGTGGCATCCTTCTCCTAAGCCTGGCTCTTAACCTGGGGGATGGCAATATTCAGTTTCATCTGTATGTCTTCAAGACTCAATCATTCCTGTCTGGCCAAACACCCAAGCTGCCCCCCTTACCACTGTGCCCACCATTAGGGAAATCTTTTGGAACACCTACTTAGCATGTCCTCAGTCAGGAATGGAGTATGACAGAAGTAGCTAGTTAAAAATAAACCCTGGGTGGAGAAGCCTTAATGTGAGAGAGTAAGAGGGTCTCTAGCAGAGACACCTTCAGCAGGATCTGTGGTAGTTCAGGTGCCCAGTAGCTCTGCTGGCAATAGAAGCAGTGGCTGCTGTCTGCTGGGCTGTTCACTGTGACTTGCGTGTTAACAACTGCAAAACACTCCACCATTGGGGGATCCCTGTTTTACATGTTTAAAAATGAAATAGTTTTTAACAAGTTCATGTATTTTTTTCTTGCACCTTTAACATCTTTTTTCCTTGTTTAAATCAGTCCAATTTCCTAAGTCAGTTAAGGAATATGTCATTAGTTGTTTCATTTATGCTGCTGTTTAAAGGCCTCTGCCATGCTTTTTCCATCACGAGAGCACAGTGAATATATCCAGCTCTGTGTCTGCATCCTGGATGATAATGTGGAAATACCAAAGGGAGACTGGGGGACCGTGGTGTCTTGATCCCTTGGGCTGGAATAGAAGCTGAGCATGAAGCCCCAGCACCCAGGAGAGCTGAGGCAGCCAAAACCACCTTGCAGCTACATTCATTGCGTGTTGACGTGCACAGAGCTTTTCAGCTCTGAAAAGTCAATGCCTCCTGAGCTTGGTGTATCCAGACAGCCTCTTGCAACATTCCAAGGAAAAGGCAAGTGCAGGTGCTGCTCAGTTGCTCTCATTCCCATGTGTCAGGCAGGACAATGTTCCTGTGCATTTGGGGGCTTCAGTGCACACAGTACGGTTGTCCTGCACGAGAAAGCAGCTCTTCCCACAGCAGAAGAGACATGTTTTGTATGTAGCTAGGGAAGGGATGCCTGCCCCCTATGTCCGTGTCATGCTTTGAAGTAGCATATCTCTATGGGTACACGTACTGTCTTTTGAGAAGTGCAGAACTGTGGGGGTGTTTGAGATTTGGGCTGGCGCAAGACTCTGGAAGGGCTGGTGGGATCTCTGGTTGCCTGGGACTTGCTGTTTGGGGAAGACCTGGTAGAGTGGGGGAAAGTTCTCCTGGGAGTCCACATTGTGCCTACAGGCAGGCAGTCTAGCAGGGAGCTTGAGGACCCACAAATGGAATGAGCTATGAATTAGTCTGTTCAAAGCTGTGCACCCATCTGAATGTAGCTAAGAATGTAGCTAAGATGAGGCTTTGAGCAACCTGGTCTAGTGGAAGATGTCCCTGGCCATATCAGGGGGTTGGAACTAGATGATCTCTAGGGTCCCTTCCAACCCAGACCATTCTATGATACTGGGCATGGCAATGGAGGAGTCTTAGAAGTGTGTCCTAGAGTTTCACCCTCAATGGAAGCCTTGACAACAGATAAATCCTTTTTCAGGACAGCCTCTCAGTCACCTGATAGTCTTATCACCTGGCTTTATCATGGTAGTAACAATTTATTAAGACTTACTAAGACATGGTGCTTCATACTCAATTGTTGAAACATTGGAGACATCTTCACCTGCCGCTAGAAGGAAAGCACAGGAGAAAAGGCAAGTTGGATTAGAAAAGTCATATGGGTCATCTGGCATGAAAATCTTAAAGCCTTTAGCCTTGCAGAGTTCTGTAGAATGGAAACAACTTGGAGAAAGAAAGTTCCTGCCCCTAAACACTGCTGCTTTCACATCCCACCACTGTCAGCACGGGCTTAGAGAAATCTGCAGTAGCACCAGCCATAAGGAGTAGCTGGATCACTGTACCCCTACATGAGTATGACCCTGCTGCACGCCATTCACTCACAGCTTAAATTAGCCACCACCCTTTCCCAAGCTACTGGGACAGAACAAGCAGTGACTGAAATGAGAGCGAGCATTCAGTGGTGTGGGGAGATCCATGGCCATCAAACTGTACATTAGCTCCTTTTGCCCTTAGAAAAATCCCAGTAACTCTGGGGTGCAGAGGAGACTGGCAGAGCTGAGGGCTGAACCCATCCGTGCAGAGCTTCAGCAAACCCACTGCAGCCTCAGGGGGAAGCTCTGGCTTTGCTGCAGTTCAGGCTCAGCTGTGTCTGAAACTGTTCTGGCTGGGCTCCAGTTCAGGCCAACACGATAACCAGCTCAGGTTAGAAAACACAACGTATAGAAATAAGGGAGAGAAACAGGGCCTTTTATTGACGTTTTCCCTCTTTATTCTGCTTCCTACACAGAATCAGAGAACGCGTGCACTCTGGCACAGCTCTCTTCAGCCCTCCAAATCTGGACATGGTGCCACAGGCAAAGCCTCCTTAGACCTCCTGATACCTGCCTTGCCACTCAGCTTCAGCATGCAGCTCACAGTGCTGCAGGATCAGATACAAGGATAGCTGCAGGATGCCTGTGTGGGAAAAGCAAGAGGCTGCTGTGGTTCCTGTGCATTTCCATCAGCCTGTCCCCTGCTGCAGAAGGGAGTCAAATATCTGTCTCTTTCTGTGCCACTATGAGCAGTGCAGTTAAAGTTCAGCCAGGTGAAGTGTCCCATGCTGAGATGGTCCCCTGCAGAGATGCATGAAAAACAGCCTGGAGAAGCTACAGGAGTAAGGGCTCCTGCTGCATGCTGATGGAGGAACTCCAACGTGCTGCTGGCCCAGAGACCAGGCAGAAGCTAGGAGAGAACTGTTCCCAGTCAAACCATCACTCTGAGCTGATAACTGGAGTGTGATAGAGAGAGAAAATCAGTTCCAGCTTCATTTCACTGAAGACTTCAAAATAATGGCTCAGGTTTAGTTTCAGTTCAGGAAAACAAAACAGAGTAAGACCTTTGACCAAACCTTTGTTTTGAGTTTGGTATTTTCCAAGTAACAGCAAATAAACTATGGCTGTCCTGCAGGAAATGTCCCCTTTGGCGTCACCTGCTGTTGCCAAACTTTGCATTTTGAGCTGATCGACTGTTAGCAAGACCAGAGGTTTCCTTACGGCCACTGCCACACTGGGAGGGGGTCTCTGGGCAGCCTGCCCCGGGGAAGGGTCTGAGTTCCCCCTTTCTGACTGCGCTAGGACTTGCTGAATGACCTTGGTCAAGCCCATAATTTGTTTTCTGAGTTAATAAATACCTCACAGGAGCACTGGGAAGAATAATAAAAAACTGTGTATGACCTGTAGATGAAAGTGCTGCAGAATGCTGAGCGTTGGTTCGTGTTTATAGACCGCAGCCCAAAGGGCAGGCTGTCAAAGCTAACCCATCTTGAAACATCTGGCAGGTCTCAAGTGGTGCTGATGTACAAATGCAGGCAGTAGCCTGATGGGAAAAGAGCAGCTCACAGGTCTCATTTACATTTTGTTTTTAGGCAACTTGTCAAATTAAGGGGCCACCAAAGACAGATTTCCTGCAAAAAGCACCTAGTAAGAGCTAAAACAGACTACAGTGAGCCTCTTGGGTGGTATTTCAAATGGCCCCTTGCCTCAGCAAGTAACTGTGGTCCCCTGTCTCCTTGCCATTCAGTGGAGCAGCCTGCAGCTCAGTCACATTTACAGGGGATCTGTAAGTAGCTGGCAAAAGCACATCTCTTCTGAAAGATGCTGTGATCAATCATGTCAAGGAATTCTCATTAACATTAATCAATTACAGCTCTTTACACTTTTCAGATGAGACAAGGGAACCCACCTTGTTTTTAAAGAACAAATTACTGCCAGTAGGCAATATATTTAGGTACTGAGAGGAGTGGGGGAAAAGGCAGGGTATAGAAAATAGAGGAGAAGAGAAGAGAAAATACCTGCTGAGCAGGAATACTGGAGCACAGTGGTGAAGAAGAGCACAGTGAAGGCTGCCCAGGGCTTGCTGGAGAAGTGCTTCATGTCAGGGGTCCAGCTCCCACCCGACCCGAGCGGCTGCACTGATCAGGTCTCCCTCGCTGGCAGCTCTGGTTCCGCAAATCCTCAGCAAGCTCAGAGAGCCAGCGTGCAGGGCAGAGGGTGGAGCAAAGGAGCTTCCTGCTGCCAGGACACCTTGAACGTTCCTGCTATAACCAGGTGAGGATAGAAAAGGGCTCTGACCAAAACAGCTCCCGTGGTAAGTGGATACCAGCACCCAAAGCAGGCAGAGGGACCCTGAAGGTCAAGCCTGAAGGCTTTTCCCTGGGCTCTGCTGCAGCCAGAGGGAGGAAGGGCCTCTGAAGCCAGCCCTCCCCTAAGGTGTTCCCGACAGATCCTGTCTTGTGAGTCTCCTTTTGGTCCTGCAAAGATAGTTTAAAAGAGCTGGAAAGGAACAGAGAATCCACCCAAGGCCAGGCTGGATGAGGCTTTGAGCGACCTGGTCTAGTGGGAGTTGTCCCTGCCCATGGCAGGGGGGCTGGAACTTGGTGATCTCTAAGGTCCCTTCCAGCCCAGACCATTCTATGATTCTATCTGAGTTGAGAACTTGTCTCCCTGTTTGGCTTAAGGGCCTGGTTTTGGGTTGGGATCAGTCCAAGCTTGGGGCCTCTCTGTACAAGAGAAGCCATGGCCATTCTCGCCCCGTGAGCACAGCTGTGTCATTGTCTCCATCACCCATGTACAACATGATCCTGCAAGAACATTTTTTTTTTCCTCTTGCAGTTACACCACCTCTTCCATGACACAGGCAAAACCAAGAACTGCTCACTCCTGCTAGCACAGCTCTAGTTGCAGACTGGGGGAGTTGATGGTAAACTGTCAGCTCAAGGGAAAGATTTTATTTTTTTTCTGCCATCCCGGCTGGAAAAGTCATGCTGTTGAAGTCCTTATATAGTGTTGTCCTGGCCTGACGAGTGCTGTGCGTTGCTGCAGTTCCCCAGGCCGTTGGCTCTGCTTGCTCCTATCTTTGACGCACAGCAATGTCTTTGTTAAAGAAAGGCTCAGACATTAAATCAGGCAGGAAAGCACTGGGAGAGGTGCGCTCAGCAGGGAACAGGTTGCTGGTGCTCTTCAGTGGTGGTCCCACATGGCTTTGGGGGCTCAGGTGAGAACGAAGCTCCCTGGGGCCTGCTGGGGATGTGCAGCCATCCCATGGGAAGCAAGCAGAAAGGCATCTGGGGCAACAATCCTAGTAGGATGGTCAGGATCTAAAATTTTTCTCTTTTTTTTCCCTCCACACTGCTGAAATCTGCAGGGAGGGACGTAATAGCCTTCCCACAGGAACTGGGATGAGCTACATACAATGGGGTGCTGCTATCCAAAACTCTGAGGTTTGTTTGGTCCCCCTTTGTTTAAGAAAAAATGGAGCAAAACCCATGTAGGCTTAGGCCTGTCCAGCATTTCTATGGGGTGACCCCCCTCATCCTCCCCCCTGGCTACCCTCCACCACCGAAACTACTCTGCTCCCTTCCAGTTTGTGAATATTTCTATGATGCAGCAAGACACAAGCAAACAGAGGTTTGCCCCAGAGAAAGGGCACACCAAGCTGCAGATGAAGGCAGGCCAGCTGAAATGGGCGTGTTTTCCCGCCTTGTCTCCCTGTTTTTGTGTCAACACGGTGCTGGGGCTAGCGGAGTCAGGGCTGTGCTAGCCAGTCTGTGTCAGCCACCTCCTGCTGCTGCAGGTGTCCATGGCCCCGTCCTTTGGCCAAGTGTGTCCCAAGGTGTGTTGTGCTCAGCTGGCAGCCAGGCTGGGTGCGTGACACCAGCAGCCATCACTCTTGGCCTTGATAGACATAAGTCACAGCAGGAGAGATGGTGTACGAGGACAGGCTGAGAGAGTTGGGGTTGTTCAGCCTGCAGAAGAGAAGGCTCCAGGGAGACCTTACAGCAGCCTTCCAGTACCTGAAGGGGACCTACAGGAGAGATGGGGAGGCACTCTTTGTCAGGGGTGTAGTGATAGGACGAGGGGTAATGGATTTAAACTGGAAGAGGGCAGAGGGCAGATTTAGATTAGATATTAGGAGGAAGTTTTTTACTGTGAGGGTGGTGAGGCACTGGAACAGGTTGCCCAGGGAAGCTGTGGATGCCCCATCCCTGGAGGTGTTCAAGGCCAGGCTGGGTGAAGCTTTGAGCAACCTGGGCTAGTGGAGGGTGTCCCTGCCCATGGCAGGGGGGTTGGAACTTGATGATCTTTAAGGTCCTTTCCAACCCAAACCATTCTACAATTCCATGACTCTAAAAAAGTTTCAACTGCTCAGAGTTGCTTGAAATTTATTTATAGGATAATCTTAATCTCTGCCTCATTTCAGTGTCTAAATCCTTTTGTGCTAGTTATCTTTAATTTGTGTTTTTGTCTGAGCATTCTGTGGCATCAAAACTAAAACTCAACTCTTTACTGGGGAAAGGCCCTCCACTTTCTTCCAGCATCATAGAATCATAGAATCATAGAATGATTAGGGTTGGAAGGGACCTTAAAGATCATCAAGTTCCAACCCCCCTGCCATGGGCAGGGACACCTCCCACTAGACCAGGTTGCCCAAAGCCACATCCAGCCTGGCCTTGAACACTTGAACACCTTTCCCTTCTGGATTTCTCACCCATGATTCTTGCTGAAAGTTGACCTGGCAGTTAATTTTGCAAAAACAATGAGTACAAAAGTGTTCTGGGCAGCACAAAATGTCTGAAGGTAAATGAAAAGATAAAACTGCATGAAATCCTTGCATGAAGGATTCAGTTTGTAATGAGATGTATTTTGAACTTTTAACTATTACCTTAATGCTCTTTGTCAGCTTGCAGCTAGATGTGACTGTTTCTAAGGGACATGGAAAATGTTTTGCACAATTAACATGATGCATTTATTTTCCTTTCCAAAATGTGTTCCCTCTGTAGTTCATAAAGGGCCTGCTCCAAATTCTCCTGAAGCCGTGAACAGGCTGCGCTTGGCTTCAGTGATTTTTGGATCTGATCAGAAATGAAGGCTTTGCTTGGTAAGTTCAGTCACAATGGGAGCCCTATAGAATCATCTTCTGACACAGATTTGGATTTGTTTCATTTCTTCTTTGTATAATTCATTGTTGTGACTGTTTGAAGAGTGATAAGACTCTCCAAAGCCTTCCCCTAGCTTGGTTTCTATGCATCGCACGAACCACCTGTCTCCATGGAGGTGCCCTGGCACACAAGGCATGACTGCAGCACTGGCAGAGACAAGGGCTTCCTTTCCTTGGGCTCCTGTTCTCATGCAGTTCTCAAGGCAGAACTTGATTTGCTCTAAAATTAGGTACTTTCTCACTCCTCCCCTTAGACTCTTCCACAGTGAGTAGGGCTGCTGGTCAGCTTTTCCTGATAATTGTGAAGGAGACAACGCCTACCGTTTGGTGTATTTTGTGCCACAGAGAGCTTCACAGTTGAAGTTCTCTACTGACCGAGGTATTACCCTTGACACTTCACCACGCAGTGTGGCTCTCAAAAAGTTATTACCTTTGTCACATGAGTACACACTCACTCTGTCTATAAATCTGATGTTCTGTTTACATAGGCAACATGTTTGTGTTTTTAATTCCAAATGAAATCTGCTGCTGCAATCATGTTCCATCCCAGCAGTGACCTGCATGATGATAACTAAGCCATAGCAAGGTATTTAACTCAGGGGAAAACATGTAACCCATGAGAGCACAGCAAAGCAGGTACTTCATCTCTGGGGATAACAGTGGTAAGAGGACAGGTCCCTTTTTCTGTATGACTCTTGAGGCTGGGTTAACTACACCCTTACTCTTGTATTGGGGTACGTGAGGTGCTACTCTGCTTAGCTCCTGCAGTAGGAGGGAGCTTTGGTGAAAGAGAACTCAAAAATTAACATCTCGTGTAGCCACACAAAACCTTCTGCATGGTGGAGAAAAGTATGGAGTGATTACAGCCAAGATACTGATCCAAGAGTCACCTGCAGCTGGATGAAGCTTCCCCATGCTGCTGAAAGTGATGACAGCCCAGCTGGAGGGGTTGCACGCTTGGGACCCCCCTGAGCGATGTGTGTTGGCACACTGAAGTAGGTGATTAGTTGACAATTCCCAGTTGTTATTCACAAGGGCTCTGTGCAGCCTTTGAGGTCATGGTGCTGGACGCCAGGGCAGGTGCTAGGTGGTCTGTGCTACTGGTGAGACCACAGGAGATCTATCTCCTACACTTGCTTCGTAGGTAGCAAAATCTCCAAGTGCATCTCTGGAAAAGACACCTGTTGGGAGGGCAGGTCTGTCTGTTAGCAACCCACTGATTTGTATTGTGGGGTGACCTCCCTCTCAGGTGGCCTTTATAAAGCTCAAAAAAGCTTAAGGACCTTTATAAAGCCCTCAAAATGGCTTTAAAAAGCTTAAAACCTTAAGCCTGGTGCCAATAATATGTTGATGGGGGAGGGGACTATTTTGTTTGGTATCTTCATTGATGTGAAAAATCTAAGACAAAGCTACTGGTGAACAGGGGGTTTGATTTTTAAAACTAGGCAAACAGAGGAAAAAAAATCAAAACCATTAAGGTTTTACTCTTTAAATGAAGAAGGGGAGAGGATATCTGCTTTCTATCATACTTTCAGCCACTTCAAGCAATTTGAAAGTCTCCACAACCGTGCCCTTTGTGTTTTCAAGTACAGGCTGGGGTTGCTATTAGACGAATGTTGAGCCTGTGGCCCTGCTGTGACCCCATGCTGTCCATCTGGAAATCCCAGCGAGGGAGCCTGAGGCCAGCTGTTGTGGCGCAGGGCTGTCAGAGAAGGTCTGCCTTCAGCTCACCCGGGCAGAGCTGCCGGTGCCGACAATGAGCCCAGTGATGGGGCTTCTCTAACAGTGCCTCATCATCAGCTGTCATCATCTAATCTTTAATAATAAGATTATTATAAAATAATGTTCTTACTTCCACATGCCAAAGGCAAGAAATAGGATAGGCCTTCTGCTTCTCTCCGCTGCCCGGGAAGAGAAGGAGGGAAGGGCAAGAGAGATTGCTTTATCCCCATGCTCCGTGTTCACTCGCTCCCCAGCTAACGGCATGGAGTGTCTGACAGTGGGGCTTTCTTTGATGATGAAGTGTGTGTTGGGGACCTCTTCTGCTCCTCCACTCGAACAGCTTGTAGGGAAGTAGCTGAATGTAACTGCAGGGCTGAATAAGAACAGCATTGGTACAAAACGGAAGGAAATCCTGGTATCATCAACTGAACACAACAGCTTTGCTGGGGGAAAGAATATGCTGTGGGTTCAGAGGTGGAGGAAGTAGCCTGAGCAGCTCTTTTATTTTGTTGTGTCAACATACCTCAGTTGAGAATTGAATGATGACTCCTGTTATTTAGCATTATAGCACAGGCTGCAAGGCAATGTCCTTCCTTTCCCACACCAGCTTCTTCTCAGCCCTGCGTGGCGGACGTGCTGCTTTGGCACATGCAAAGTGGCCAACAGCAACGACTTCACTTTTGCCTTACCAAAATAAGTTCCCATTTGCCTACAGAAAGTGCTGAGTTTCACCAGCCTTTGCTTTCTTTCTTTGGTAGCACTGATGGAGAAAGCTGAGCTGGCCGGTGGTGGCAGCCGGTGCAGGAAGAGTACAGTGCAGCCAAAGCGGGTGGGAGCCCTTTGACCAGCTCAGCTGAGCAAAATGAAAGTTTTAAGCCCACCTGCTAGAATTGCCTTATCATTTTTAATACCTCCTTTTTTGGGTCGTGCAGCTCGAGGCAGCTGGATTTCAGAAAGCAGCAGGAGCCCTCTCACACTAGCTGAGCTACCAAAGTGGGACTGCTCTTCATTGCTCTTGAATAGAAATCCTCCGTGCTGGGAAACCCTGGGCCATCACTCACCTTTCAGCCTTGCTCCCTTGGACCAGCTACACCCTTTGACTTGTTGGGCCAGGGCTACTGGGTACCACCGAAAAAAGCAGGTCTGAGAAAGCATTTCTTTAAGGGGCACAGTTTACATGCAGCCATGCATTTTTAGTAGTTCTTCTTTTAAGATGAAATCTCTTGTGGGTGCTAGATTTAATCATGACCTCGCCATGCTTATTCACCAGGATGAAGCCCTGCCTCCTCTGACCTCAGTGGGAGCTAAGCCATCGGGCTTTAGGAGGAGCCGAATCTCTCTCTGGAGCCCTTGCTTTAGCAGCTGAAGTAGGAGAAAGTCTATAAAGCCCCTTTTCCCCACAGCAATTGTTGTTTCAAAGGGTGAGAATTAATTTCCCTGTGTCCCTGCATTGCCCCAGGCTAGCACAGCTCTGCTGACTGAGCCCCTGCCCTCCCAGCCCTCTCTTCGCTGTATAGCTCTGCCCGCCTCGGCTGCAGGAAAATCATTAAGTAAAATCATTAATCTCCCATTGTTTCCCTGTCCTTTCCTGGGCTGCCTTCGGTGAGGAAAAACCAGCATGAAACAGCACATAAGTTTTCTACCTCTTTGGTGACTTCCTCCATCCAGGGCTCGCAAAGGGGTTTTTATGGGTTTATAGCTCTCCGGGTACAGCAGGTTTCAAAGGTTCTGGCTTGTTTTTGGGTGGCCGGGGCGGTGTGAGCCAGTGTGCCCCATCTGTTATTAGTCCCAACAAGCCCTGTGCTGCCACAACACAGCTCGCTCTTGTCACAGACCTGACACCAGGGTTGTGACTGAGCCGGAAAGCACTGGGTCCAGACCCCCCATGGATTGTTTTGGGTCAGAAAGGGTTTTCTTTCTCTGGTTCAGACCAGTTCTGATCTTAAAAGAAAAGGTTTGCTGTGCTGTGCGTGAGTCGGAACAGTTCACCAGGGCACTTTGCTCACCGCCCTCCTTGCCGGCACGGTGCCTGCAGCCATGCCAAGGCACAACCCCGCTGTCGTCGCCTGACGGGACGCCCGGCCAGCTGAGGGGAAAGCTTGCCCCTTCGCAGGGGAGAGGGCCTGCCAGAAAGGAGCGCAGTGGCTAACAGGTAAACCTGAGTAACACCTCTCAAGCAATTTACAGCTCCGGGATTTACCCTGCCCGAAACCCCATGTGTTTTAATCCATTTTAATGCAGTGCAATGCTGCTGGTAAATTGCGACTGGGTAAGTGTGAGTGATTTTTCAATTATTGTTCTTTTGCCAAAGCAAAATAACTGGGGGAGGAGGGTAGCAGAGGCACGTCTGGCAGCAGGTGCCTTTGGGCAAGCCTTCTGTATCTGTAAGAATGGATGAAGGGTGAATGCTCTTCTTTCCTTGGAGCTGGGCTGGAAGGTGGTTTCTCTTTTTGTGTTTCATTTTTCTCTCATTCCAAATCAAGACAAAAGTTAGTCTTAGGGGCTTTTCACTGACTGATTACTGAGGAAAAGTAGAACCCTCGATTTGGATGGTTTGGAACAGTTATTTCTAAATATTTCATTTGAGTTTTGTTTTTTTAATTCTAAGGTTTTAACATTTTTATGGAAGTTAACTGCAGGTTTAAAAATACAAACTGCTTTAAATTTTAGGCTCTTCAAACTTTTCAGCTTAAAGAAGTTAAGATGGGAGCTTAAAGAAGTTAAGATGGGACATTCTGATGATCTTACAAACTTCTAAAAATATTTTAAAATTTTTGAAAATTAGAGCTGGGGAATTTTTTTTATTTTCTTGCATGAGTAGTGGGGGGGGGTCTCTTGCAGCTTTTGTGTCTTCTTCTTCCAGAAAATATTGCTTGCTGAAAAAATGTCCAACCAACTTTAAAGATTATATCCTTAATCCACTGGAGCTGGCACATGATGGGTTTTATTTTAACAAGCTACTAGTTATCATATATTGTCTTTTTAACATCTCAAATTATTTAGTGAATGGGTACAGAGTGTAAAACAAAGAAAACTCACAGGATAATTGAGCAAATAGAGACTTGTGCCTACCTGTTAATCAGGTCTTTAATATCTTGTGAAGTGTTTCTCTCACATTTAAGAGAGGTCTTTCACATGTTATAAAAAAATATTAGAATCCACATTTTAAAAAGTGTTGCAAGACAAGGTTCATGGAGAGAGAGAGGGTTAAGGACAATTGAGTTCCCATCCCTGTAAACAAGTAGAAGTAAGGTTATAAATGGATTTTGTTTTGCTATTTATGAAATGTAGGCTTGCTACAAAATTAAACACATGCAAGAAGTGTATCTAATTGCAGGGTTTTCTCTGGGAAAGAATAATTACTGTGTTTGTGCATGCAAATCAGTTAAGTTTGTGCAAGAACAACTAAAGGCAATTTGTATGCTCAGGTTACACAAAGTTACACAATAAGCATATAGACAAAAGGAACTTCTGTGAAATGCGTAATATTTCATGTATCTCATCTTGAAAACAATCCTTCATTGGGAGGAAATGCTTTTTAAATCTTAAAGCTTGCTTTAAGTTAAAGAAATAGTCTCTTCTCCCCATCCCCATATAACATGCTCCAGATGCATTTGCAATGTTGTGTTCACACTCACTACCAATGAAAGTGATAAAAACCAGTTAGGCCTCTTTCACCTGTCTAATTGCAAGGTGAAATCAATGATTTTTCTTCTCTGTGTGGTGAAAGACACAGAGAAATTGAGTCCTTCATGGGCTCAGCATCCAAAACCCAAAGATAGGGCCTGAGTGCAGTGGCCTGAAGCATCTCTGGCCCAGCAGAGGACCCGGAGGGGCATTTGCTCATCATCTGTCTCACGTGGCTTCCTTCTTGCCCTATGTCACCCATACACCTTTGCATCCATCACCGCACTGGTGGGATGAAGAAGCCTCATGGGGGTCCAAGGAGGCTTTTAGGAGGTGAGGGAAGCCTTTTGAAGTACATGATGGGCAGCATTGGGTTAGCTTCCAGCACCTTGACTCAGTGATCCCAACATTCCCACAGCACTCGGCATCTTCTGGCAATTCCCTGGGCAAGGAAGACTCTTCTGCTGCCAGCAAGGCCCCCACGGACACCCAGGTTGGAGGAGGGCAGGCAAAATGTCCTCGGTCTTCCGGAGCGAGGAGATGAGCCTGATGCAGCTCTTCCTGCAGGTGGAGGCTGCCTACTGCTGCGTGGCTGAGCTTGGGGAGCTGGGTCTGGTCCAGTTCCGAGACGTGAGTAGTGCCCAGCTGGCATGTGGAGCTGCAGGAGATGTTTCCCAGGGTCTGCTTGTCCTTCCCTCAAAGCACTCAGGGAAGGTGTACCTGCAGGGTGGTCAAAAATCCTAGGGAGACAGTGGGACTTCCCCAAAATTGATCTGAAAGTCCATTATGCTGAGACCTAGCCCATCCTTGAGTTCGGATCCGGTGCTCTTCACGCTCTGTGCACAACCTTGGGATGATTCCCTCCACTACCGGAAAATGGGGATTCTCTCCATAAGAGTCTGTCTATGACTCTTGCTGTCACAGCAAGGCTGGGTGGAAATGAGCCTGGTAAGACTGCGACGTCCTTGGCCCTAAGGAAACCCATGGTGTTGCCCTGCCTCCAGGAGTCTGTAAGATGCAGCAGTGTTGGCTGTCTGCACTGAAGGTGTTCATTCTCTGCTAATGTTAAAAATGAGTGTGGCAGCATGCAGCCTCCAGCTCCAGGCTTGTTTTTCCTCCTGTTTTTAGCTGAATGCAAATGTGAACAGCTTCCAGAGAAAGTTTGTGAATGAAGTGAGAAGGTGTGAATCCTTGGAGAGGATCCTGCGTAAGTAAATGCTTGTCAAATGCAATAGTCTTTCCGCCAGCTGGTGGTGTGGGATTTATTTCTTTGTTAAGTGCTTTCACACTGCAGAGCAGAATTAGTGGCAAAACGGTGATGTTTCCATGTGAGCCCCTGGAAATGTTTTGCATGTGTCAGCTAATTACTGCCTTGCCCCATATGGGCAATAAATTGTTACTCCTGTTTTGAAAATGGTTAAGTGAACTGAAAGGAGATTAATTAGCTTATATAAAATCACAAGATAAATCTGGGACTGGGCAGGAGGCTAATTCAGACAACTTGAGTCTTAACCCCACATGCCAGCCATTGGCATATGCTTCTTGTGGCCAAGGGTTTCAGCCTGGGGACAAGTCCTTAAAACCCAAGCAGCAGAGCTCGTGGTACCTGGTGTCCCATGGATGTGTGTCCTGCACTCGCCTCGCCATGGACCGGCGCCTGCCATAGCCCTTGTGACAACACTTGCCATTGCTTGAGGGGAGGAGTGAATCTCAAGCTTGCTGCGTGCCTTACTCACTGCCCCAAGCTCCTTGTGCCAGGGCTGAGGGCTGTCCAAGGCATGAGGGCGTGAGCAG
Organism: Pterocles orientalis; assembly: GCA_011057875.1. Classification (NCBI taxonomy): domain Eukaryota; kingdom Metazoa; phylum Chordata; class Aves; order Pterocliformes; family Pteroclidae; genus Pterocles; species Pterocles orientalis. The sequence continues at coordinate 141,164 of WKFP01014973.1, read as the reverse complement.
CCACCACAACTTCGAGAGAAACAGCATCCTCACTGAGAGAGGAGGCTGCTAGATGTTCAGTTCTTGATAGTTGTGTATATGCACTGGGATGATGGCTCTTGTATATCACTGGCCCTTGTCACACCTTGGTGTCAGATGTCCTGACAGAGGGGGCTTAGCAGCAGCTGGTGAGCAGGATGATGAAGCAGGGATGACCCTGTATCAATACTTCTGTGTCCATTCCTTGTAGGTTTTCTGGAGAATGAGATGGAAGACAACGTTGAGATAGTCAAACTAGAAAAGTACCCAGAGACCCCCCTGCCTCGGGAAATGATCGATATGGAGGTACAGAACTTGGAGTGCGTGCACAGGGATGTCTGTGTGATGTGCTCGATACAGCCTTCCACCTGCAAGGAAGGGCCCAGTAGCAGAGCCTGGGGTAGCTCTCCCTGCCTGTGGAGGTGCTCCCTGACTCGCTGTCTCAGCAGTTGGGTTAAGGCTGGGCTCACTGCATGTTCCTGAAGAAGCCCAGTCTTTCTACCATCCCCTGTGAAACATCCTTCTGGTCCCACATATTAAATGGAAAGGCATCACTATCACAGAATGTCTCCATCATCATGTAGGAGAGAATAAGAAGGTTTTTGGTGATTAACCAGGAGAGCTGATGTTATATCTGGCTTCACTGCATAAAAACCCCGGGGCTGTCTGTCCTGGTAGGAGTGTGGTTGTGATATAGTAATATTGGGGTCTGACACAACTATTTGTGCCTTGCTTTTGGATGCGAGGGGGTTGCTTTATTCTAACCCAGCTGGAAATAAGTTTGTCTGGGTCCTTTTAAAATGCTGCACATGTAGGTGACTAGGAAGGAAAATTGTGCTTCCCAAGGGCTTCAGCTTCATGAACAAGGTAGTTCCCTGGTTTGTTCCTGGGCCCGCATTTTTGGACTATGGCTAATAAACCTAAGCTGATGGCCTTGTTGTAAGCTCATTTTGTACTCAGTAGACTGACAGCCAGTCTACCTGGGGGCTGAGATGTCCTGCAGGGAACCACAGAGGTGCCAAGACAGTCTGAGACCCCCTACACCAGGCACCCACTTGCCTGCCTGTGCTTTGGTCAGGTGAATTCTGTTTCTAATGCCAGAATAGGGCAAAGCACTGGTAGGGAACACGACAATGGGAAAATGAGGTGTCAGCATTGATGAGCATCTTCCTACAAATGCAGTGTTAATTGATGCACTCATTGACTATTTCCATATTCCCCCTTGAAAAAAACCCAGCATCTGTTGTTTGAGATTTGGTATCAGCATGCTAAAAGGCTGCATTGGTCTGCTTCAGAGTTTTTCTGGATGTGCTTGAACCCTAAACAGACAATGCTGGAGAAACTTGAAGCTGAGCTGCTGGAAGCCAACCAGAACCAGCAAACGCTGAAGCAGAACTTCCTTGAGCTGACGGAGCTCAAACATCTGTTGAAGAAAACCCAGGACTTCTTCGAGGTGAGAGGCTTCTTTGCTCTTCCAACAGAGATGTGGAAGGTTCCTAAAAATACTGACATTTTCATTTGGTGTGTGTTGCTGTTATTGATTTTTAATCAAAACCCAGAGGTCTTCACCACAAACAAGACATGTTTGCAAAAGCACCTGAATCACTTTGGAGTCTGCATCGCTCTGTGAACCAGTGGGGCTCAATAACTTGGCTCCCAGATCTCTTTGAAAATGGCATTTATGCTTTTTAGTTGCTAAGATACAGTTTACCTTCCCCCCTCCCCTCTGCCCTAGTTTGACCTAAATCTTTACCTTTGGGGCCAAAAATGTCAGGAGAAAAATGTGAAAATAGTTTTTAAACTGGCAACGCTGAATAGTTTTTATAACTAATGTTTTCTAGGCAGAAACCAATCTGCCAGATGATTTCTTCAGTGAAGACACATCTGGACTGCTGGAGCTGAGAAGCACTCCTGCTGCTGCAGCTGCCAAGCTGGGGTGTGTACTGGTGATGGCCCCCAGCCTGGCCAGGCTGCCCACCTGCCCGGCATTGCTGTGACACTGGTGTACTTCCTTCAGCTTCTTAGGCTTCAGCTTATCCAGTGTAGCTGTTTAATGAAGGTGAAAGAGTGACTGTTCTCTGGAGTTATCATCAAAACTATGCTCAGGTTATGGGTCAATGGGACAAATGGACTTTTACTTCCAGTTCATCAATTCCAGTGAGCCTTTAGGAGGCATGGACTGAAAATTGTTCTTACATCTTAACTGTAGCTTCTGGACTCAGGCAGCTGGCTACCAGCCTTGTCCTCAGGGACGAATGTCTAACTACAGCAAAAAGCCATGGGAATGCTTCCACTGGGCTTTGTCTGCAATAGAAAGTGGCACCGAAGTTGAGAGTTAGGCGAGCAGCAACACCACTGAGCATAATGCTGATGGTAACTCAGCAGCCAGTGTAGTCTCAAGCAGCTTTCCCTTGTGTTTACACACCTACAGCTAGGTGTGGTTAAACTCACTGGTGGTGTTCTCCCACACTGGTGTTTTAAGCTGCTCATGCTGGCAGTGTTGAAGTCCTGTTCAACTCTTGTATGAGCAAAGCATATGTGGGTGTTTACCAGCCTGTCACAGTGCACTTCAAAGGTGCAGCCTGGTGCTTTCCGGGAAAAGGAAAACAGGAGGGAGTAAAGAGGGACCACCACTGCAAAACTGCTACCTGCCACCTCTGTCATTCAGGCACAAGCTGTTCATGTGACTTTAAGCATTTCCCAATTCCTCCATTTCTAGCCAGAATTGTCTCTTCTCCTTTTTCTGTTGATCTGGGTAGGACTTACAATGTTTTAAAGAACGAACAACAGGGTAAAGTCAGTAGATTAAGGCTTGAGCAAGGAGGTCTTTCTAGAAGTGCCCACAACAACAGCAGAGCCCTGGCTATCATAGACTAAAAAGCAAGAGATCGTAAAATCATGTGTGTTACGGGTCCTTAAAGACTTAGAAATGCTTGTAATTTATTTATTGTTTAACTCTGCTCAGATTCACAGCAGGGGTAATAAAGAGGGAAAGGATGATACCCTTTGAACGTTTACTGTGGCGAGCCTGCCGGGGAAACATTTACCTGAGGTACACCGAAATGGACACCCCCCTGGAGGACCCTGTGACGGTAGGTACTGATGTGTTTTTGCTTCACACTGCTCCTCATGCATGCCTGTGACCTGCAGAAACCAAACTGGTGCTCTGGCCATGCCACAACACCGGCTGCCTCACCAGAGCTGGGTGTCTGAAGGCAGCCTGTAGAAGAAAGGTGGGGAAGTCTGAGGATGGGAGAAGTTTTTTTGACTTTTGCCAGCATTGAGGTGGCTTCTTTGTCCTGCCTGGTAAGGCAGATTTGAGCCGAGCAGGGTGGCTGTGTTACAGGGAAGTGGGCTGTGTCTGTCCTCATCTGGGGCTGGCCAGAGGGTGTTGATTCCCCTTGGTGTCCTCCCTGTGCCCCAGTGGACCTCCTGTCCCCTGCCTCTCTGCTCCATGCCTCATATTGCTCCTTCCCCCACAACCCAGAGCTGCTGCCCTTGCCTCCTCCCTGAAGCAGCATTTAGGGAAGATATTGCTGCCAGAAAACTGGGGCTGGGTGAAAAAAACAACCCAGTGGAGAGGGTGCTGAACCCTGACTCCTTTTCTGCACCTGATTCTTTGCTCTGGGGGCATTAAATTCTGCTTGAATTGCATTGCAGAGAGAAGAGGTGAAGAAGAATGTGTTCATTATCTTCTATCAAGGAGAGCAGCTTAAACAAAAAATCAAGAAGATTTGTGATGGGTAAGGCAGGCTGGTGGACGAGCCACGGTGTTTCCTACAGAAATGTTTACCTGTCAGCCTGGGCTGGCTGAATTTGGAGCTGGAGATTAGATCTCCAGCTCTCTGGCTGTCAGCTCTGCCACTGAGCTCCCTTCCGCTCCTCAGCTCCGCTGCTCCTAATCATGAAAGATGTCCATCACCTTTGCACTTGGAAATTGAGGTCCTAAATTTTCCAAAGTGACTTAAAGTCTTTGGGAGCTTCAGTTGCTAGGTTTTTCAACTTGGGACATTTCAAAGGGGACTGTTTTTTAAGAAATACTCAGCATCCTGCCCCTGAAAATCAGGGACCTGAACTTGGGCACTGAGAACATGGTAATCCCTGACCTGCTTTCAAGCCTTCTTGCATTTCAGTGTAAAAAGATGATGCTGTAGTTTATTCAAACATTTCCCAAGGCCTTTGGGCGATATCTATGTAATCAGAGACAGAGCCCAGAAGAGAAATGAAAGCTTCATATATCCTGATTTGTTTCCACCCCGTTAAGCATCTTGAAAAGGTAATTCAGGTTGAATATTTTATTACTCTATCATAATGTTGATGACCGATGGGCTTTGTTGCAGTGTAAATCAGATTTGACGAGGGGATCTGTCTGCTGTCACTGAATCCGTTTCGGGTATAACCCCTTGGCTAAGCGGGGCCAGCCAAGCGCCTGCAGGCTGCAGAAGGTCACAGGGAGGGAGGGAGCAATTGCTCTTACCTGACACATGCATTCAGAGCAGGTCTTTCCTTACATCTTGCCGTTAATCAGGATAAAAGCAGGAAAAGCAGTTCATCCAGCTGGGAGAAGTGACTTCAGTCCCGGGAAGGACAGACCCTTGGTGACCATTAGCAATTCCTGCATTACAAATGCATTCCTCCAAGACGCCTTCTGAAGGCAGTGGAGGGCAATGCCCATCCTGAGAGCAATTCAGCCCTCCTGAGGTGGGCATCTCTTTCTATAAAACAGCCACAGGAGTAAGGACAGCTAGGGGAAGGCTCCCAGGTATTAGTTACTGATTTCTGATCCTGAACCTCAGAGATGGAGGGAGTTTCGCTGTTGCCACTGTGCAGGATCAGTCTTTGAGCTTTTGGAGAGTCTCTTTCTCTTTCTAGATTACAATATCCTGTTATGTCCCATTTCTTTATCTGCTTTTTAGACGCTGTTCAGTACCCTTCTTCACTTCTGCAGTCATGGGCAGTTGCTGGCAGTGAACGCTTCCCATCGGATTTGCCCTTGTACCCATGGCCCTATGTGTTGTCAGGCAATACCTTTAGAGTTGGCCGGGGTTGCCCACAAAACGCTGCAGGCACTTCATTTTGGAGGATTTCTTTTCCCCCTGCAGCATTTTAGATTCTGTGCTGTCAATACTTTTTTTCCAGGGTGGGAATAAAAGAACAGGCAACATGAGTATTGGTTGAGCCCAGAATTTTCAAAACAGAGGCATGACCTTGTGCAGCAGGGTGCAGCTGGGAGCATGCCAGGAGCCGATGTCCTCCGTGGGGCTGGGCAGCACTGGAAGTGTGAGCAGGTCCCTGCAGAGTGGGCCATGATGTGCAAAGTTCTTATGAACTGGTGGCATGTGTGTGGTGGTAGGTTCATAAAAAAGGAACTTTGACTGGTTTCTCCCAGCCTCTTATAACTGAAGGAAAGCATACCTACCCAAGAAAAATTCAAAAGACATCTTTGCTGTGCTAGCGCACTGTTTTTTGTTTATTGCCAGCTAATCAGGCTACACCTGGAATTGTCCTTTATGTCTTTTCTTCCTCCCTTTCAAATGTTTTGCTTGCTAATATGCCATATGTTTTACCGAGTGGCAGGTTTTTTAAAGGTATTAATCCTATGGCTCTCCTTTTGTGCTCTGTGGGCCATCAGCCATCCGTGGTACACAGGTCAAGACAGTTTGGTCTGGTTCATCTTCAAGGCAGGGTTAACTATACCTAAAGCAGATGGCAGTGCCATTCCAGCTCCAGCAGAACATTTCTGTGTAGCAGGAAGTCATCATTCGTGACAAGTAAATATCCTGGACAAATCATGGCACTGGTACAAGCCAGTCTCCTGCAAGGCAGGCTAAGATTTGTTTGCAGAGCAGTGAGCCTCAGGTTATGCTTGTAGTCCCTGCTTGAGTCTAATTGGTAACATTAGTCTGCCAATTTCATGAGCATTAAGTCCATGCACAAATTTATTAGTGAAAGGTGTAGAGGGAGCAGGTAGGAGGAAAATATAAGAATTTTTCTTTTCCTCCTTTTCTTGCGGCTGCTTCAGTGCTAATGTGAATACTAAACTGGGTTTATCAACGTAAGGATTCCCTTCTGAATTCTCCTGGAGCTTTCAGAGATGTCTGTGCCATTAGGGCAAAGCTGATACTCAATATGCAAAATGGCTGTTAAAAGATCAAAGCAACACTGCTGCAACAACGTTATTGGAAACGGGGAACTGTACAGCATGGAGGAATAAGCTTTCAAGTTTGATTAAAAGTCCTTATTAGAGATGAACTAAGGGCTGTGAAGAATAAGAAGATGGAAATAATTAGGTAGGGTGAATAACCTTTGGAAACGAATACTAGGTGTTCAGTGAGGAGAGATGTCATTCTGGAAAGGGAAGTTTAACTGAAGAGCATGTGGTGTCACTACACACAGCTCTGGGCTGATCTCTAGGAAACTGCCGCATGTTTTGTTCAATTTACAACTGTCCTCACTTGTGTGTGTGCTGGAACTGATTTTGAAGAGCAGGTGGTGATATATTCTGTGCTCAGACAAAGCCAGAACATGATGCTTATCTGTACACAGAGCGTGCATGCTTCTGTCTCTTAAATGGGGATAGACCTTTATGACCCTATTAAATCTTCTCTTAATTCATCTCGCGTGCAGAAAGGCAGCCCTTCACCAACCCTAACTCAGCTTAACTCCACTGCAGGGTGGTGGAAGTGTGTTGCCTTAGGTAGGCAGAAAATCTCCACTCTGTAAAGAAGAGTGATCTCTTCCTGCAAGACTGAAGGAGACATTTAAAATGTCCTTGAAGTGGCAGGGCTGGCACAAGCACTAGATATCACTGAAAAAAAAGTGAGTAGGAAAAAGTGGAGGTGTCTGTGCTGTTTTGGTTCTGCAGCATGTCAGCTCAGCTAAAGCAGGTAGATGCAGAGCCTTGCAGCAGCATACCTTGTGATCTGCAAGGTCCCGTGGGCACTCCTTGTGCCTGCTTGTCGTGCATGAAGTGTACTCTGGGACTGGTTTTGCAGGGAGGACAGGGTAGCTGTACGCTCTTCAGAGAGCCACGAGGCTTATTTATTTATAATTGGCTGTGCTGGGCTCACACAGTGGCTCTACAACACTGCAGTGGAGCAGGTCGTTGCACACTGTAGATGAAGCAGTATGCAACACCTGCGTGGAGATAAGACCTTCACTCGTGTATTAGAAGCCTGCGTTAGTCCTTATTATACCACATTAAACAAAGCAGCTGAACCTCCCAAATACAGCCTTGGGGGTAAGCTTACCAAAGCATTTATACTGGCCCGCCCACACCTGATATAACAGACACCGCTCTCCGGTGTTTAAAACAACCCTTCACCCCATCCTTCCTTTGTTCTCAAGCTGTCTGGCCAAACAGATGGACCAGAAGCCAAGCCCTGGCTGTATGGCTACCCTCCTTTTGTTTTAGCCTGGAAATACAGTCGTGGTTTGGGAAATTTTTGGTTTTGTTTAGGTTTTGGGGTTTTTTTTTGAGGGGAGGGTGGTGTTTTGGGAGCTGTTTTTCGGTTTTGGTGGGTTTTTTAGGTGTGGAGTTTTTTTCTTTTTTGGTGTTTGGGGGTTTTTTTTGTGGTTTTTTTTTTTTTTTTGT
>WKFP01014973.1:91102-133532 GCA_011057875.1 Pterocles orientalis | reverse complement strand
CCCCCCCCCCCCCCCCCTTCCCGGTGCCGGCAGAGGGCGGTGCGGCGGGCGGCGGGCGGCGTTTACCGGCCGTAGCGCAAGAGCGACACCTGCTGGCTGCCGCCGTAGTGGCGCCGCCTCTGCCCGGCCAGGAGCGGGTGGATGGGGAAGGGTGTGTGTGTTTGCGGTCCTTCGCAGTTTTAACAACTTGTGCGCATAAGGGAGGTGCCTACACATTAGTGCTGAGCGTTGTATAGTGTCCTGCACCTTGGAGCACCCGAAGCAGGGAGTCTGTGGGGTTCTTTCAGCTAGACTAGACAAAGGCATCCTTTTTCTCATGAGGAGATACGTGGTTTTGGACCTTTCTGGGAGACCAGGCACAACTTTGTAGTATGTACAAAGTTTTTGTGAATTAACCCCAGCCGGCCATAAGTTCCGCAGAAGGCCAACTATGTCCTGGGCTGCATTAAAAAGGGGTGGCCAGCAGGGAGAGGGAGGTGACTGTGCCCCTCTACTCGGCTCTTGTGAGGCCCCATCTGGAGTACTGTGTCCAGGCCTGGGGCCCCCAGCACAGGAAGGATGCGGAGCTCTTGGAGCGGGTGCAGAGGAGGGCCACAGAGATGATCAGAGGGCTGGAGCACCTCTCCTGTGAGGAAAGGTTGAGGGAACTGGGCTTGTTTAGCTTGGAGAAGAGAAGGCTCCGGGGAGACCTCGTTGCGGCCTTCCAGTACTTGACGGGAGCCTGTAAACAGGAGGGGGAGCGACTGTTTACGAGGGTGGATAGTGACAGAACCAGGGGGAATGTTTTTAAACTAAGACAGGGGAGATTTAGGTTGGATATTAGGTGGAAATTTTTCACTGTGAGGGTGGTGAGGCACTGGATGCCCCATCCCTGGAGACATTCAAGGCCAGGCTGGATGAGGCCCTGGGCAGCCTGCTCTAGTGGTTGGCAACCCTGCCCACAGCAGGGGGGTTGAAACTAGATGATCTTTAAGGTCCTTTCCAACCCAGGCCAGTCTATGGTTCTATGATAAGCACCACGCAGCTGCTTACTCGCTCCTTCCCCCACCTCACTTCCCCATGGGATGGGGAGGAGAAATGGAAAGAGAAAAAAACCAAGCTTGTGAATTGAGATAATTACAGTTTAACAATTGAAATAATAATAATAATAATAGCAATATAACAAAAAGTGGGAGAGAAATAAAACCCAAGAAAAACACAAGCGATGAACAGTGCAGCTGCTCACTGCCTGGTGACCAGTGCCCAGCCTGTCCCCAGGCAGTGATCATCCCTCCCAGCCAGTTCCTCCCAGTTTATATACTGATCATGATATCCTGTGGTATGGAATATCTCTTTGGCTTGCTCAGGTCAGCTGTCCTGCTATGCTTTGTCCCAGCTTCATGTGCACCCACTCACTCGCAGGGCATGGGAAACTGAAAAATCCTTGACTTAGGATAAGTGCTACTTAGAAAAACTAAAACATCAGTGTATTATCAACATTATTTTCATACTAAATCCAAAATACAGCTCTGTACCAGCTACTAGGAAGAAAATTAACTCTGTCCCAGCTGAAACCAGGACAGAATTATATACTACTGGGTGAGGAATGAAGTCCAATTTCCCCACCTTTGGGCTGAGAAGAGTCAGTCAAATAAATGGTGTTTCTCACTTCTCTCTTACTGAGGCTAGATTTCGTGCCACAGTCTATCCCTGTCCAGAGTCTGCCACCGAGCGCCGAGACATGCTTGATGGAGTCAACACAAGGATCGAGGATTTAAACACAGTAGGTGTCAGTGGCTTTACTGGGATTCAAACCCTGCAAGCAGTACCTGGTCTGTTGTTTGTCCTGTCTGAGACCCTGTAGCCATGGCCAGATCCCAGGCTTTTTTTCTGGGACCTGGCTGTGCAGAGCTGGCTGGGGATGAAGCCACCAGCCTGAGAGCAGCCCCCTACCCCTGCCGTTTGCAGAAGCCAGTGCCTGTGCTCTGCTCTGCCCATTTACAACCCCCAGGAGCTGCTGGGGGGCTCGAAGACTACTTGCTGGTGTTGGCTGTGCAGAGATCAGAATTTTAGACATTATCATATGGGGCTACAGGGTGGGATCTAAGGTCATCAGCACACTACAGATATTGTAACCAAATTGCACATTGTCCAAAATGGTTTCTTCTAGCTCTTACAGCATGGTTTCCCTCAGCAGCTTGCAAAGTTGTTCAGTTACAAGCGTAGTGCAGCTACACCAGGCTCAGAGAGGACTTTGAAGATTTATTTTATATCTAAATTAGATTTTCTTTAGTGAGGAAATCTTGGGGCGCTTATCACGCTAGCGATGGAAAGCCAAGGCTGCTGTTATAGAAGTCCAAGTCTCCAACCTCTTTACTCCAACATTTAATACAGGGCTGAAAACTACAAGTTCAGTTGCTATGGGTGCGCAGTAGCTCATGTATCCATATACTGCATGTATGGATATGTACATATATACATATATATATATTATACTGAACTTCACAGCTTTTGGAAAGACTCCTGCCTGTGACATTTGTATTGTCACATATGACAGTCAGTGGGTCCCTAGGCAGAAAAGAGTGGAGACCCTGTTTGCCTGAGGTGGCTCATCTAACAGTTGACATCCTGCTGTCACCCCCTCTGTGGATGCCTGTGGCTGCCACTCCTGCACGCAAGGCTGCTTCCAAACTGACTTTCACTCCTGAGCATTGTGGGTAGCTAGGCTTCTCCCATGCTTGTAGATCACACAGGTTATCTCCCTAACACGTTATCTCCATCACTCATTTATGCAGCAGTGCTGTGGTTGGCACGTGACGCGTGGAGGTCCCAGCAGGGCCATGAGCTGTAGCTCTAGGAGGGCAGGCTCGCCCATGGATGTGTTGTGCCCCAAATTCATGGCACAGAGCCGCCTACAAGAGGTGGCAGGATGGGAGTGCATGGTGGATGTTACCAGTCTGTAAGCAATTAAGTAAGAAGCCAGTCCTACAGGTCAGTAACTCCCAATGGTCTCCTGTACACTCACAGAGGCTCAGGGTCATGCAGGAAGAGTCTTTATTGAATAGCATTGTGCACCTGGTGTTGAATGCTCCTGTGTCCGGACTGCACACGCTGCCCTCCAGGACACCCCGCACAGTCACATGCATTGCACCCTTTCCACAATCCTCTTCCAGCTGCCTTCCCCAAATAACTGCTGAGTAGGCCATGCCACCTATGCCTTCCTATCTTGAGCACTGCCTGTGCTGTGCTTACAGGTGATAACCCAAACCGAGTCCCACCGCCACAGACTGCTGCATGAGGCAGCAGCCAACTTGTGGTCCTGGGGGATCAAGGTGAAGAAAATCAAGGCCATCTACCACATCCTGAATTGCTGTAACATCGATGTCACCCAGCAGTGCGTCATTGCAGAGATCTGGTTCCCAGTGGCTGATGCTCGCCGAATAAAAAGAGCTCTCCATCAGGGGATGGTAAGAGACCAACATTTTGGGCCCCTGAAGCTGTCACCCAAGTTGCATTGTTTATATGTTGAGCATATGTTCAGACTTCTGTCTGTTACTGTAATGCTGGGCTCCCTTTTCTGTTTTAATTAAAGATGAGGTTGTTGCATGATTGCTTGGCCTTGGGGAGTTTGAGGTCAGCATTGAATCTTAGCAGGTTTGTGATCGACCCCCAGGAGTGATCAGTGCTGGCAACTTTCCCTGAACAAATCAGTAGCACAGAAAATGGAAATAGCTGGATATTAGAGTTGAGATGTGACACTCTTGAGCCCAGCTTTCATGTTCCTGCCTGTGCATGTCTGGACACAGACCTTGGTGCTGTGGGACTGATTCCTCTCTGCTAGCCACCTGACTGTGTCTGTCCTTGTCACTGGGTCTGCAGGAGCGCAGTGGCTCTACGATTGCCCCTATCCTGACCACCATAAACACCAGGATGGCACCACCCACCTTCAACAGGACCAACAAGTTCACAGCTGGATTTCAGACCATTGTGGATGCATATGGTGTGGGCAACTACAGGGAGATGAACCCAGGTGAGAAACACTCAGCAAACTGCACCTGGCTTGCTAGAGCCAAAGTGAAGCTGTTGAGCTCTGTCACTACTTAAAACATGCACTCATTGCTGATTGAGAAATGTGAACCACATTTTTCTGCTGGTAAAAAATAGTACTGTTTGGTGCATAGACATGGATTTTCTCAGGCAAAGAATTTGGCTGTCAGTCTTCAGTGGCTGATTGCGGCAGGAATAATGAACTATGCAAATATATAGGATACAAATGGTGAGGCAGCAGCACCAAGGAAAAGACCTAAACTCACAAGACAAATATAAGTTGACCTTATCATACTGAGGCAAAAATAACCAAAAGGACCCGAGAAAAGTGTGAAACTCATCTCAAGGAGAGCACTGAGAAGGAACAGAAACCTAGAGTCTTTTTGGTGGTAAAGCTAGTTCTGAACTGGATCTGATTGCCTGGTGAGTAAGGGAGGGACCATGGCGGCTTTAAAGGGCAGCAGCTGTATGGAATGGTCCAGGGGGATGTGCTGCTTCTCTGCTGAGGTCTTTTTTGTTTAGGAGGAGCTGAGCTTCTTGTCCTTTCCTTCCTGCAGCTCCGTACACTATCATTACCTTCCCCTTCTTGTTTGCGGTGATGTTTGGGGATTGTGGCCATGGCGCTGTCATGCTAGGCTTTGCGCTCTGGATGGTCATTAATGAAAAGAGCCTTCTTGCCCAGAAAAGCACTAACGAGGTGAGTACGAGGGAGCTGGTGCACCCTGTAAGCATAGGAAAAGGCTTATCAACCCCATTTGATAAATAGGGCATCCAGCTTCCCAAAGGCTGAGTGGGGATCCTTCAAAGATGCTCGTGAGGCAGAGATTTGGCAAGTAACTCCACCTGCTCCTACACGGAGACCTGGATGGGCCCAAGGGACCTGGAGTTTCCCATGAATAATTTTATCCACTTGATTAGTACAATCACGTCTCCTGTTCACTGAGGCCCACTAGTTGATGGGACTGCAGGTGCTTTGGTCACTGGCACTGCCTTCTCCCCCTGCAGATCTGGAACACCTTCTTCAGCGGGCGCTACCTGATCCTACTCATGGCCATATTCTCCATGTACACTGGCTTCATCTACAATGACTGCTTCTCCAAATCTTTCAACATCTTTGGCTCTTCCTGGCATATCATCCCCATGTTTAAAAATAGCACTTGGAAGTAAGTAGCTAAATGTGGGAAACAATTGAAAATGCACCAAATGGAGCATGTAGGCTTTGAAAGAAAGACACAGTGACTGTCTGTGTGGGGAAGGGAAGAACTCCCTGCTGTGGGTGCAGTCGTGAATGAATCAGAGGTTTTGTCTGACACACACAGACAAACTCACTATTGAAATGAAAATGTAGAGTCCCTAGTAACACACCTGTTTTTTCAGGCACTGATGTGCATAAAAATCTGCAGGTGTTTGGGACTGATGCATAGAGAATTATCAGTGTGATGGAGACTGTCACTGTGTCATTTACACATACGCACGCTCATGCATGCACACACACATGCCCAGGATAACAGTTCACAGAAAGGCTGGAGTTGGTGACAGGTGTCATGTCTTCAGCACATCTCACATAAAGGTACTGTGGGCTTATATAGTGAGATTAAGCTGCAAAGGCCATTTCACTTTTCTTTTGTAGTAAGGATGTGCTTCTGGACAATACGGTGCTGCAGTTAGATCCAGCAGTCCCAGGAGTCTACTCTGGAAATCCGTATCCATTTGGAATAGATCCGGTAATTAAATTAAATTGCTTGAGGATGATTTGTATTTCAATCCTGTTTCTACATATCGAGTACATCAGTAGCTCCCTGCTCTTCTCTTCTTGCTCTTTGCCTGTTCTTTATGTAGTAGTTGTGATGCTTTTCTTTAGCAATCAAGGATATATATTGCTGATGGTTTTGCACAGGCAGCAACAAAATGGTAAACAGGAAGGAACTTTGATTTCTCTGGAGAGATCTTGTGCTGCAGTCTCTTCTCTGTCACCAGGCTGTTGTACTGTTTCCTTACTTGAGTACTGAACTCATTCCAGAGCTACCTCACAAGTTTGAGGGCAAAGTCCGAATTTCTATGCAGTGTATTTATCACAGGAGGTGTGAAGTAAATGCCAGTATTACTTAATGGATCCACATTTTCTTCTCTGTGTCCTGTCTCCCTTTTCTTGCCATTCTGACTTTATCACTTATTGAAATGCAGTTGTTCACATCAAGCTTTCCTGTTTCAGTCTTTCTATCAGCCAATTAACCTCTGACCTACTGGATGCACTCTCATTTCAGTTGGTCACACAAAGGAACATTGGCTTCCCCTGGTTTTCAGAGAGTTTGACCTTGTAGTAAGTTTTTCACAAAGCTGGCTCTAAAGCTCTATGCAGGATATAGGCAGTGCTGTTCAAGAAGTCATGACAGGAAGCTGAATTTTCTGTACATTGCCCTGACACATCCCTAATTTAGGCTAAAACAGGGTAGGCCCTCTTCCACCCTGTCTGCTGCCTGCTTGAGAGGCTGGGACCCCTGTCTAGGAGGGAGGAATGGCTGAACAAGTGCTGTCAGGGAAGGAGTAGACTGGAAAGCACCAGGCCCCGCATGGCCCTCTCTGTGGAAATTATCCGTGTCATCTGCTCAAGAAAGATGGATGTCTCTTTGCGTTGTGCAACTCCTGGCAGGATGGCTAAGGTATAGAAGAGGAAAAGTGTGTTGGACAAACATAAGCTAAAGTTTTGCCTTCCAAATAATCCTGTCTTCCCTCCTTTCTGTGCAGGTACTATACTTAATATGTGAAAAGAGATATCTACTTACCATCTGTGGGGTCAGAAGAGTTTGGGGTCTAGAAAGTTTTAGAAGAAAGGAGAAGGAACCCTGGAGCTCTGTAGCATAAAAAAACCAGGACTGAGAAGAGGCAAATGGTTACTGTCCTAACACAACTGAAACTTACTGTAGAGAGGCAGGTGATAATCTGATCTCTGTGGCGAAAGAGCTGGAATGAGTGGTTTTTTTTGTTCAAACAAAAAGTTTTAACATTCTCTGCCCTCAGTACTTCTTTGGTGAAGGTGGAAGAAATTTCCGTAGCAGCAGGAAGGATTTCTCATGTCTTTCTACCTCTGCTGAAGGAGATTACTTCTAGCCTAAGGGCAAGGAAGGACACTGAAAAGATCTATGTTCTGCTACCAGCCTTTGCATCGGTTTCTAGAGGACTGAAGCAAAGTCACTACACCATTTTAAATCTCTGTTATTCCCTCTGTTAAACAAGGATAATACTTCATACCTTTTAGATGAGAAGCTTGGCAGAGTGAAAAGTATTATAGGGAACATCTAGATTTCTGTTGCTTGTTATCTTATTACTAGAAGGGGTAGGAGTAAGTTGATGGTGTCAAAGCAACAACTTCCACAAATCTGTTATTGAGCAAACACTTGAAAACCTTGTTCTTCTGTCTCTGCTCCTTTCCCCAAAGATCTGGAATGTTGCATCAAACAAGCTGACTTTCCTGAACTCCTACAAAATGAAGATGTCAGTTGTGATAGGGATTGTGCACATGATTTTTGGGGTGATACTCAGTCTCTTCAACCACATGTAAGTATGTTTCACCAAGCCCATTGCTGCAGCACACAAGTCTTCAGGTCTAGTGTCCTTCATTCAGAGAAAGCTTCATGTCTTGGACTAATGACTTGAATTTTGCACTTTCCTCAGAGCAAGTAGAAGTGCCCTTTACACTGCCTGACTCACACTACTGTTGGTACAGAGTGCTGAGTCCAAAGGCTGGAATGACAGCTATCACATTGCAGATACTGTCTTGGATAAATTCTCTTCTTCACTTTGGCTCTTGCATTGGTGATTCTGCAGAAATACTGGAGTAAACTAAATTAAAAATACATAACAGCTCCCGCTATTGATAACTTTTGTCTTGAGAGGCAAACTCTTTCGGTCTAATCCAAAGCACGGAGAAATCTTGCACAGTGACTGTGAGTGTGTTTCACCTGACGTAGCAGGCCTTTGGTCAGGATCTATGTGTGTGTGTGTCTATATCTCTGCCTCTGTATTTTGCAATAAAAAATAATGTTGGAGTGGAGAGGCTGACACTACTGTCTGGAGGGACTCTCCAAAGCTGGAAGGTGTGTGGTAACCTTCAAGGATGGAAAGTGTTTGCAAATGACAGAGGGTAGGACTGCCCTTACAGAACTGAATCTACACCTGGTATATACACCTCAGCATATAACACTTAACTTTGTAAATTAGCCATTTTTTGAAAATTGGCTTTTATTTCAATGTAATAATTTTTTGAGGTGCTGAGATACTGGTGGGTCAAGTGAAAAAGAATCAGTATGACAAAGCTTTTGTATTTAAATAATGGCTTTCATTGATACAGGCTGCAATTACAGATTTCTTTCTTGGCTAGTGACAGTTGTATGTTTCTAACATTATTTTCCAAAGACTAAGTAGTGTACAGCACTGCCATACTTGGGTGCAACTTTGTATTAATTGTAGCTATCTTTCCTGATTCTTTCTAGCTACTTCAAGAAATACATAAACATTATGCTTCAGTTCATTCCAGAGATGATTTTTATTCTCTCTCTTTTTGGCTACCTGGTCTTCATGATTATTTTCAAATGGTGTCATTTTGATGTCCACTCATCCCAGAGCGCACCAAGCATCCTCATCCACTTCATCAATATGTTTCTGTTCAATTATGGTGACACTTCAAATGCTCCATTATATCTGCATCAGGTATGGATCAGGCAGCT
Organism: Pterocles orientalis; assembly: GCA_011057875.1. Classification (NCBI taxonomy): domain Eukaryota; kingdom Metazoa; phylum Chordata; class Aves; order Pterocliformes; family Pteroclidae; genus Pterocles; species Pterocles orientalis. Next base: position 124,782 of record WKFP01014973.1, on the reverse strand, counting down.
CAAATCCACTGTAGCTGGTTTTGGATTTGCAGTGGGTGTTGTGGTGAGTGGGCGTAAAGATGGGGAACAAGCTCAGAAGCTCAATCACATGTACCAGTCACATAAGAGAAGTTTCTTCTTCTGGTATTCATGTTGGCCTTGTAGACCAGGTAGGACAGAGAATCTATCAATCAGTGATGCAAAGGAAACCTCATTCTTAGTGTCATCCTTACAAGAATGATGATATAATTTAAGACAGTTTTGGGGAAAAAACAGAAAGAAGGGTGATTAGAGAATGCCAAGCTGGGTATTGCAGATGTGATGTCCTGAAGTCTTGGCATGATGCTAGAGACAAAGCAAGCCTCTCCATTCCTTGATAATTTCTCATTTCTTCTTTGGAAAACTTTAAAATTTTATATTTTCAACTAAAAACCAGAAGTAGCTAGAAGATATTCTGGCACTTTTTTTTGTCAGAAATATCTCCTTTGGGGAGTTCACTTAAAAAAACCCCACAAAAGCGAAAAAATCTCCCCTAAGAGAAAGCTTAATTTAAAGACATCTCTATTAATTTGCTCAGAACATGGATTATTTTTTCTCTTGCTTGATTTTGCATCAGCAGCACCAATGAAGAATCTACAAGCAAATGCTGCCTCCAGCCACATTCATGCATCTACATCAATACAGTTGCACACTCTGGCACTCCAACGTGAGCTCAGTTTTAGGGCTGCTGGTGAGTCAGAGTTAGTAGAGAGCCCGAATCAGTTCCAAGTAACTGCATTAAGGCTGCAGGGAAGTTTGAGAAAACAGTTTTCCCAGCCTTCAAAAAGTTATTAGATAATGTTTTGCTATGTAACAACCCAAAGCCTTTCCAAGATGGTGATTTTTTTTCTCATATTCCTATCTCCCTACCCCACCAGTAATTGTCTGTGCTATCCACCTGGACAGTCTGAATGCAAAGATAGTATGAAACCAACCATAAGGTGATCAGAGATCTGAGCCAGCTTTAAAAAAATGCAAAAGTTGTACTTTAGGGTTTTCTTTGGTTTTTTTGTTTGTTTTGTTCTGTTTTTTTTCTTAAAGTACAAACAGTTATGTTAGGACAGCAATAGGGCTGGCATACTGCAACAATAAAACCTTATATTGTGTGGGCAATGTGTTATCAAACCAAAGCTATGGCGATTCAATTCCCTTCTGGAATTGCAAATATAGAGCAAATCCTGGATTCCCTTCCTGGGGAAGACTTGAATGACTTGGCTCTTACTACAGCATTTCTACTTTGTTCAAAGCAAGGCAGTCTGACTGGCTCACCCAGCATCTGGAACATTCACCTGGGACATGGGAGCCATGTTCAAGTTCATAATAATGGGTTTTGGCAAATTAACCCTTTCCAACATGAAAGCCTTTCACCTCTGAGTCTCCAGACATCTCTCGCTGGCAGTACTTTTTGGAGCCTTAAGAAGTATACATTTATTTTCATATCCTTTCAAGCCGAAGAGACTCAACTGATACTGAGAATATATCTGTTGTATAAAAAAATACCATTTTATAGAATCAGATTTCTAACCATAAATGTAGTTGGCTAAAGGAAGTAAAGTGACTTTTTGCTGCTCTTGTTGTTTTGTCTTTTAGAGAGAAGTGCAGAGCTTCTTGGTCATATTTGCTCTGATTGCTGTTCCCTGGATGCTCCTAATCAAACCTTTCATCCTCCGAGCCAATCACCAGAAAACACAGCGCATGGTAAGGGATGTGGATCAGGCAAGGGGGGTTCTGTACAGCAAAGGCAAAGCTGAAGAGACAGACTCAAAAAACTGTTTGCAGTGATCTAACTCTGCTTTTCTCTGATCTCAGAGTTTCTCCAGTGATTTCAAGCTGTTTTATGGATGAGAGCACGTGTAGGGACATTTGTCTGAGCCACCTGAATGGGAAGCAGGAGCTTTGTTCACAAGGCCGTACCCTATTTGTTGGGAGAGGAGCTGGGCTGACACTGGGCTCTTTCAAGTGTTGTATCCAAAACCAGAGAAGGCTTAGAAAGACTGAAGTGCCAGTACAGCCAGGACAGGGCAAAGACCTTGGTTCCCAGTCCACAATCACCACTAACCACAGGTTGGCTGCTCTGTAGGAACGGGGAATCTGCAGTACTCCTGGCCTTGGAGAGATCAACACTGCTTGGAGGAGAAGCTTGATTTAAAAGCTGCTGTCTGCTTTTCAGTGGTGCTTTCTTCCCTAGGTGGTTGCCTTCACATTAATGGAGCCCTCCTTCCCATGGGCTCTGTGGTTTGCCCAGCTCTTCATCACATAACTGCAGCAGCTGCAGTTTCCTAGTTGTTTATTAATTCTTTCCTTTGTTATGCTAACAGGACTTTACTTGTCTGTCAGGATTTACTTCTCTTTATATTCAGAGTTAGTGCCTGGAGTAGTAGCTTTTATAGGGCACAGATGTTTCCATTTGAAGAAAGAGGTGCAGGTTGTGCTGCATGACCTTTTCCAACCCAGTCGCTTCTGACCTATAACTGAAAGCCAGGACCCTGGGAGACCTTTGCAGCCCTGCCTCTGTACTGTAATTTCTTGTTTTGTCACTCTTCTGGGATTTGGATGAAAGCTTGGCACGGCTGACTCCATCTCCTGCTTTTATGCTAGTAGCATCTGACAGCTTTTCCCCTTCTCCTATTATGCCCCTGTATTTCTGTACCTAATTTTCATATGTCACCTGTCTGATCCCATCTTACATTTACCTAGATTTATATGTTTGTAACAAAGTCTGTTCTCTATGCTGACATTCAGGTAAAACAAAGATATAGTGGGTGTGACAATGGTTACTGCTGCAACAGGAAACAATATGTTATCATGAGATCATGCCTGTGAAACCTGTTGGAGGCTATAAAGAGTGACAGGACAAAACCCGATAGAAGCTGTGAGGTCTATATCTGGTTATGCTGTATAATAAGACTGTTATAGGCATATAATGTAAGGCTATTCTTATGCTGTGATGTCATTTCTGGAGTAAGGATCAGATCAGGTTGTTCAGACCTCTAGACAAGCTCTGTAAAGAATTATTATGGAGAGAAGATTGGTTGGCATGAGGTTTTTGTCAATTTAAAATTAATCAAGAGATCTGAGTTGTATTTCTGTCTGTATCCCAGGAACTGTGTGACCCTCATGAAGTCACCTGATCCTTTCAGGCTCCATTCCCCTTTCACTTGATGCTAATTGCTTTGATTTGCACCCATCTAATTGATATCATCAGCTTTAATGTGCTTCAGGTTTCTCATTTTCCAAAAGTGATGAATCTTCTTATGGTGGGTATAAAGGGTGCATTGAGAGACTGGAAACTAACTCCAAATTAGTTGGAATCATCGGAAAATGCTCTAGATGGAAAGTATTTAAGTATTATTAGCCATTTGGTAGGAGTACTCAGTTTCTGTGGTCCATGATGACTGACTATTTTTGAAATTATCTTCATGTTCACGACATAGCCCTTCATACGTTACCCATCATGAGCTTATTGATGGAGTTCTATGCCATTGTCTGCTTCATTTTGGTATCAACCTGTAGCATGACACAAAAGACGTATTACATTTTGTTTCTGAAAGATTCGGTCTCAAGCCATCTCAGGAAACCCTGGAGGTGAAAACGAGGTAGATGTCCCAGAGACAAATCACTCCAAGAAAGCTTCCCAGAGAGACCACAGTGATGGCCATGGAGGACATGAGCATGATGATGAAGAGGTAAGAAAATGTGGGCAGAAAATTATTCAGAGAGACACAATAGTAGAAGAAATGAAGTCAAGCAGAAGGCTTTTCAGGAGTTGCCAGCCCTTCTTTTTGACAAGATACCAAGACACACTGTTGTAACACTTTGTTTCCAAGCAGAGTAAGCTTTGAATTTTCATAGAATGAATCCCTCTAAATTTTTCCTTTAGTTCTGCCTGATGAGGGCGGGCATTCTTGCACATCTCAAGTTTGTACAAACCTCAAGATTTTCTTTCCTTGGGTGGGTGTTGCACTTCCACATTGGACCCAGAGAAGGTTAAGCCTTCCCTAAGAGTCAGTGAGTGTTCCTTTCTTTAAATTGCAAAGGAGCATTGAAAAGTTGGCAGCCTGCAGTGTTGGCTAGGGAGAAAAGTCTTCCTTTGGCAGATATTGTCAAAGGTTTCTGCGGTAGGCAGCAACACAGTTAAAATAGTGACAGAAGTGTTTGTAGTAGTTAGAAATACCAACAATATTGAGGGTGAATATGTCTGGCTCTTCCCAGTCACAAGGAATCTTCAGTTTTAGAAGATATGCTTATTCAGTGGTATCTCCCAAAACACATATGCCAACAGGCAGATAGTTTGAAAAAAACTCTATTTTATATAAGAATTTCTGTCTCTACAAGAAATCACAAAGATTGGTAGCAATTGGATTGCCATCTTGTTACAAATTTGAGAGTGTAAGACTGGAAGATCAGCTGGGTCCTGAATGTTTGCTTTTTCACTGGAATTGTATTTTTCTGGAGAGAATGCATGGGAAGATCTTAGAGAACTGATAATTTTCAAAGCAGTCTTTTTATCTGGGAACTATCTATGTGTTGCTCAGGACATATTAAGGAAAAGTGAAGAGTACGAGGAGCCTTTGGTGGAGTGTTGCTCTGTTAACCTGGAAGCCCCGAACTAAGAACTAATAAAATACATTTGGTTTTATGTTGTTTCAGTTTGATTTTGGAGACACATTTGTTCACCAAGCTATACATACCATTGAATACTGCCTTGGCTGCATCTCCAACACAGCATCCTACTTGCGGCTCTGGGCGCTGAGCTTAGCCCATGCACGTGAGTTATTGACTACCTGTTAGTTACCTCACCAGCAGCTCCATGCTGATCACTGCTTCTGACAGTGTTTGGTTATTGCTCCAAATTTCTCCATGAAATCAAAGTTCTCTTTGTGGACTTTTATGTCTCAGAATGTTTTGCTTCAGGTCAGATCAATCCAAGCATTTTGTAGTGGCCATCTCAGTTTTCAGTGGTGATCCCTGGCAGCTATGTATCAGGCACCTTCTGACTGCATTTACTGGCGGGGCCCCTTTCCTGTGCTGCTCTGTATCCACCCCTCTGGAATAGTCCTCATGGTGTGTGGCATGGTGGGACGTACAGTCCAAATGGGTAGTCCAGTCCATAGGGGTAAAAGCAGTATGGGAACCATAGCTTTATTTCCCAAGAGGCACTTGCTATAGCCTTAGGGCATGCAGATGAATGTCAAAATGACTTGAAACAGTTATTGTGATTTGGATTAGCAAATAGAAAGAAAAGTTTGGGTTCAAGAACTCCTGTAATTTGTCATTTTCACTGGGATTTTTCCCAGCAGCATTTAGTGGAACCTCATATTCGATGAGAAATGTACAGCATGCCAGTGTCGTTTGTCTTGATTTAAGATTAACAAAACCCGCTCAAATACTAGGAATTGCCTCAGGCTGGAACTTCAGATTTTCAATTACTCTAATTTTTCTGAATTTTTTTTAATTAATATTACTGTGCTGCCCCTGGCTAGAATTTGCACCTGCCCTGAAGAATTGGGCACACAAAAAAGGAAAACAAAAGGGAGGCATGCCATGGGTTGACAGGGGTGAGCTGTACTTCTTGGCACAGAAATGAGCTTAGTAGGAGTTGAGTGAAAGCTAACACATACTAGATTTACATGGAGGACAGGTATCTAAAATAAAATAAACCATCTGAAAAGCTTAGCTTGAATCTGAATATGGCTCAAGGACCAATGACTGGCAAAATGGAAGGCTGAACTGGTGGCTGGAGCATCTGGATGGAGAAGAGCTGGGCTAAGTCCTTGCTTTGCCTGTATCACAAGAGGAAATCTGCTCAGTCCTGAGTCTATCCTGTGTGGCTGGGATAGTTAAGTTAGGAATATGTTATTAGAGCCAACAGCACACATCAGGTGTACCAGTACTGTGACTGCTGATCTAAACCTGTGCAGGAAAAAAAAAATCTTCAAGAGCATGTAAGCAACCTAAACACTAACACAGTCTGCCTTGATAGGACAAGAGGAAACAGCCTCAACTGTCGGCAGGGGAGATTTAGGCTAGATATAGAAAAAAAAAATCTTCACTGAAAGAGTGGGAACAGGCTGCCCAGGGAAGTGGTGAAGCCACCATCCCTGGAGGTGTTCAAGAAACGTGTAGATGTGGTGCTTAGGGACATGGGTTAGTGAGTTGGGTGGTGTGGGTTGACGGTTGGACTTGATGATCCTTGAGGTCTTTTCCAACCTTAATGATTCTGTGATTCTATGATTGTGTGGGACCAACCAGTTGTCTTTTTTTTCCCCACCACAGCTTCTCCATGACACCCTAAGAGAAATTATTTGGAAAACAAATGGGAATTGCATGTCTCCTGTGGGTCTTACCTAGAATCAATCAGTACAACTTGTAACCTAATCTACACGTGTATTGACTACGTTTATCGATCATGTTCACTGGGATTTAGCAGCAGGCTGTCCTAGAAGGCTCTGTATACTGCCTATCTGCTATATTAAAGAGGTGCAAATTAAACTGATTATTGTATCATGCCAGGGTAACAGCAAACTTGGTAGTGTGCTTGGATGGACTTGAGTTGCAAAGCCAAGCCAAAACAGCACCATCAGCTTCCAACACAGTGAAGAGGAGCATTGGAAAAGACCTGCATCCATTTTCCTTCCCTGGTCATCATGGGGACGCAGGGTGGCCATACATGATTACTATCATGTACATTTTACTGGCAGGTACATGATTACTGTCATGTACATTTTATCCTAGGCCAACTCATCTAGCTGGGAAAAATGGGTGAGCTGCCAGACTGTGTGCTGTGTCTGTCCACAGCTGTTGCTCAGCACTGTTTTTCCTTTATTTCCTTTTGCAGAACTATCAGAGGTCCTTTGGACCATGGTGATGCACAATGGGCTCAGAAACAGCAGCTGGGCAGGACTCATCATCATGTTCATCATCTTCGCAGCATTTGCAGTGCTGACAGTAGCCATCCTGCTTGTCATGGAGGGGCTCTCAGCCTTTCTGCATGCCTTGCGTCTGCACTGGTAGGTGGTGTTGTCTTTGGAAGCTTTTCCCAAAGCAGTATTTGGGAGAGATTGGGCTGTGGAAACAGATGGCCACATCAGCCAGTGTTAGACATGCTGTGCTAGTACCTATGCATTAGGACATCAATCCTTCTTGGCAAATTAAGCAAGGGAGACTCCTCCAAAAGGAGGTCAGAGCTCCCTGCTCCATCTCTGAGCTGCTTCCTGGAGCAATGGGCCTGTCCTCCTGAGCCTGTGGGGGCTGTGGGCACATGTGGCAAATAGCAACCTGCAGATCTGCCCTGGTAAACATGCAGTGTCACTGAGGCCACCTTGACCCGCACGATAAGACCTGAAGGCACAGCCATAGCACTAGTTGCATATCCCACCCAGGGCTGCCATCAAACAAGCCATCTGGGGACATCCTCCTGCAGCAAGAGTTCAGCCGGGGCTGCAAAACCTGACAAAAACCTGGGTTAACCCTTGTGCCATTAGCCCAGGTTGAACTCCAGGCTGTTTCGGCTTTGTGGCAAACCAGTTTCAAGTTACCTCATGCCTGCCTTAGCTAGATGTCAGTCCAGGCAAGGACAGCAGCGTGGATGCACCATCAGGCTACTATGTAAAGCAAGAGATCAAGGTAACAAATTGCCCCTTACCACCACCATAACTTGGCATCCTGCCTGAGCACCCAAGCTGTGGCCTTTTTCACTGTGTGACGTCCCACCACAAATGCTGCAAAGGCAAACCGTGGTGGAGTTGCTTGTCGTTGTGCAAGGAGAGGGAGATGTCTGTCTCCCACCAGGGTGTGCGTCCAGCAGGTGTTTGTCCCAGCTCTCAGAGCTATTAGAAGTAATTTAGCAGGCAGGCAATGTCCTGTCAACTGGCCTCATGAGGAGCGTTTCCAGGCTGACCGATGGAATGTCAAAGCTGAGGTGTGCCAAGTTGCTTCTAGGGATTCCCATGTCTCTCTGCTGGCTCCAGGAGGAACCTATGTTCCCAGCTCAGAGGCCGTCATCTCTCATGGCCTCCCTTTTCCATGGGTGCCATGTTATGGCCTCTTGGCTTGCTGTAGGTCCTGCCTGTAGGCAGCACTAACACCCTGCTCTGCTCCTCCCCAGGGTGGAGTTCCAAAACAAGTTCTACGTGGGAGCTGGGTACAAATTTTCTCCGTTCTCCTTCAAGCACATCATCGATGGCACCGCAGAAGAGTGAAGCCAGTGCGTCGCTGCTTCGCTCTGCAGACCAGGCTCTATTTTCTTGCGGTTGTTTATCCAATGGGATGTGGCCCTTGAAAGAAGGGCACCTGTAGATGAAAATGTCCTAGCTGCATTCCCATATACTGCTGTATGAGCTGAGAGCTGATATTACATCAGCCAGGCTGGCTGGACCCTTGGCTGAGTGTCTCCACTGATGTCTTTGTCAAGTACGTGGTTTTCAGCATTTGATCGGGTCAGCTGCCTACCACTTGGCTGAAAAGAGGCGACACAGCTTTTGAATTAAATTGGTTATTAATAATCAATTCGCATGTGTTTTGCTCTGTTTACTGCCTTGTCTTTGTGGAATATTTCTTTCCAAGGAAAATATGTTTCAGCTGTTGTTTCAAGCTGTGGTTGATCATATGACAATGATTAAGTTCCTTATAAGATTGCAGCCCTTCATTTAGCACACAATGCAAACCAGCTCAAAGACAGATCATATTGCAGGCTTGCAATTTTCTACGTGCTTTACTACAAAACCCCTCTTTTTATCTCATTTGCTCCAGGGCTTGACAGCACTGAATTATAGACATTTGCACACGTCATCACTTAACAGAAGTGTTAGTTTCGAGATATGTAAACAAAAGAGTGCCCCAGTTTCCACACTGGCAGCCAATTTATTTCTCTCTATTGATTTGTTTCTCACTGGAGTCTTAAGATTACTCCACCTGTGCTGTATTTTTCAAGACGGGCTGTTAATCAGGCTGTGTAGAAATGCTAATACCCAATGAACAGAAAGAAGAGAGGAATCAAAACAGTTGAGATGAATTTGCAGATCTTTCCTAAATATCAATGAATTACCAGTCTTTCAAATTGAATAGTATTATTCATGACAGGCTACTTTTTTTCAAGCATAGAGGATGTAAAATGCCCCCACAAATTTGGAGGTGACAGTGTTTCCTTCGAGGGAGTGTGACCAAACAAGCCTCATTTTTAAACTTCGCACCCCTGATATCCAGCTCCACCAAAGTAACTCGCCTGGGAGTGTTTCCAGCAGGACACCCAGTACAATAGTCATCATGGACTGTGAGTCTGCAGCAGTCAGGCTTGAGAGACACCTTCCTGCTATAGTGACTGGGGAGAAAATACAGCCCAGGCAAAGCAGTTGTTCCAGTTTTTGCTTTGTAGTGCCAAGAAGCCATACTGGCGTTGGACACTGATTACCGTCAGGAGTCAGGAGCCTCTTTCCCTTTTTACAATGGCTTTCGTTTGAAGCTGCGGCTGGAGCTGAGAAGAGGTGGGTCCATGACCCACACGTGGCCCTGTGCCACAGGTTCTTCGGGCATGGGTGACCTACAGTAAAGAAAAAAACACATGGACATGAGTGTAGCTGGCGTCACAGTCACTCAGCATAAGCACATCACCTTTATTTCTTCCTTACAGCCTATTTTGTTTATTCCTATTCAGAAGAAAAGCTATCTTGAAGCAAGAAAGGCCAAACTAGTTTGATGCATTACCAAATGCAGAGAAAACAATTTTCTCTATGAAACAGTGGGTGGATTTTCTTCACAAACACATATTTTATCTTTATTGCACCCTCCCATATGATTGCAATGTAACCAAGAAGGTGATTACCTGAAACAGAATATCTGCTCCTTGTAGAGCTTCTTGGTATTTCACTTTTTGGCTGAGGTTTACATTTTAAGCAGGAAATGTTATCCTGAGAATACTGGAGGTGACAAGACTGTCTGTTGTTTGCTGTACCAAACAGCGATTCCAACATTTGGCTTAATTTGGAATTAATCTCTCCCTTTCTGTGTGCAACTGAACAATGCAGTAGAGCCTGTGGCTTACTTGAACATTCGTGATATGGGAATGGTGCTTCCCCACTCCCCAAGAGGACCAAGCCCACTTGTAATCAGGGAGCATTGAGAAGAAATCCTGCTGATAGGCAGCATTGTTCTTACGCACTTTGAGGAGAGAGCCCTGACTTTCATCTGGGTTGTTTTAAAGACTTCTTTAAAAACCCAGAAATGTTTCAGAGAGTGCCTTTTTTTTTTTAAAGGTTTTCCTGTAGAAGATAAAAGGGGTTTTGGAGCTGGGCAGTGACTGCCTGTTCCTCCACACAGCTGGTGCTGTGAATGTGGCCACCAGCTGTGGTCAGATCCAGCAGAGACCACTATTACAAGTATACCTTGGTACAACACCCCAGTGTCTTTATCTGGACTTTACCCATTGCTGGAGGAGGTGTGACTTACAATTACCCAACTGGGAACTCTTCCCAAGTCAGGACCTCAGCATGCCCCTCCGAGGCAGGCTCGGAATCAGTGCCTAGAGAGGAATGTGTGCTTCTGGATCCAAAGCTCATTGCATTGCTAGGAAGGTGTTTGTTTCGGAGAGTTGGTGATATGAGTTACATCACTTTGTAGGAAACTAATATAAAAAACCACAGTGAATGACCATGTAGGAAGGGAAATTAATAACAAGGTCAATCAAACTGGTTTCAGTCACTCAAACTCATTCTCTCCTGGATTTTTTATTCCTTCTTGTGAGAGCCATTGCTATGTGTGGCCAGGCCCTCCCACCAGGATGACTTTGGTGATGTGGAAGATGAGGAAAGCCAGGTATTGAGTTCTTGTCCAGTCTCTCAGGTCCTCTGGACTGGAGATGATGAACTGGTTTTTGAACTGAGCTTGCATAAACTTCAAGAGTTAACAGTTAATTGAAGCCTGTCCTCTGGCTCCTGCAGCAAACAGCACTTTCTTCAGTGTTTACAAAATATGAAAGCTCTCCATCATGTCCTTGGCCACCATGGAGACCTTTCTTCTTGCCCTTGCTCTTTTGTTTGTCCTGGAGCTTTCATACATGTAAACATTTCAATTCATGCTTCACTCAGGCCAGTATTTTAGTTAATTCCATGGTAAATAACTAAAATATCATGAGACGGTTAAAAAAATGTAACAGAAATAGTATCCCTTTGTTCAATCCCAAACACCTGGGCTGAAAGCACATCTCTGTGGCTGAGAATTTCACTGGTATTTTGGTATTTTTTTTCATTCTGTGCTGGGAAGCTGGAATGCTGAAACATCTGCACCCTCCTGTGATTGCACATACACTGTCTGAATTTTTACAATGAAAACATAATGGCAGCCTGGATCACGCATCTGATTCAGCAGATGCCAATAAAGACTGTAGCTGAATATTAGATATTATTAAGAAGAAGATGTAAAATAAGGCTGTGAAATAGCATAGGCTGGCTGGTAAGAAATGTCTTCCTGATGCTTGGAAGCATGAGATTTGGTGTGGGAGTTACATGCTTTGATAAAACTATTGCAGCATTGCTGCTAGTTCAGTGTATGTATTTCAGAACAAAAGAATTTTGGGAACCCTCATGAGAGAGACAAAAAAACCATCCCAGCATCTTTGCTGGCCTTCATCAATGCCAACACAATTGAGTAGTACACTCCTAGTCAAGAGCACATACCTATTGCAGCTTGGATTCACTGGCCAACAAAACCTGTAGCACTGAGATTTGCTGCACAGTAAGGTCAGGATTACTGTGAGAGTTTAAGCCATGAATGCTCCCTGCAGTTTGATACTTGGTCAGGAAATTTAGGAAGATGAAACAGATGAACAGGCCTCATTATTTTCCATGGTGCCGGCATGTGAGTTGGCTTCACCTGGCCTAAGAGGGCCTGGTGGCTGCAGTGCCTGGGCACTGCTCATGGCTTTGCAGGGGCTGCCAAAGGCACCTTCCATGGGCACTGGCACTGCAGGACCTGCCTCAAAACCTGTCAGCCAAAATCTTGCTGGTGTTGCAATAGGAATGTCGCCCCAGAACCCTTCCTCCATCTCCCTGGGGTCGTCACCACAAGAAGGGATGGGCAAGCACCATCACCTGTGGTGGGCAGCCCCTGTGGAGGACCTGTAGGTGCCATGGACCAGCACAGGTCAGCACTGGGGCACCCCGCCTGCAGCACCGACTGGATGGCAGATGTGGGTGGAGAGGAACTCGCCTGTGCCCAGCAAGGAGGAAACCTGACTCCCGGGAGCTGGATCCCAAACCCACATGCTGCCAATACTGTAAAAGAAAATAACAGAAGGGAAAGAAACAATCAGAAAAGAAAAAAGGTCTGCTCCTCCGTGCCTGAGACACTGCAGAGGTAAGAAAGCTTCACTCAAAAAAAAGATAAAAAAGTGTTTAATCAAACCTTGGCTTAATAGTGGGGGTATCTGATCATTTGTATATCATGTGCAGAATCTCTCTGACTTTTCTGACAGAATTCCCAGCTGGTCTCATGCGCAGCATTGCATATTGTGTGCCTTTCGTGGCCTTGCAGCCCTCCGGTGTGGGGTCACGGCATCCTTCTGTTGGGTCCCAGCAGCAGTTTCACTGCGCTCTTAGTTGCTTGCTTTGGATGGAGGGTTGTTATTTTCCCTGCCAGCAGCAGCTTTGTCACTGCTGTTCTTTTGGCTCATGTAATCGAGCATTTGGTATATCCAGCAGGGCTTACAAATAGTGGGAAATGTGTGACTCCCTGAAGAGGTGTAACAAACACTATCTGCTCCACCAAGGCAAACAGGGCTGCAGAGTTTTGGGATGAGTAAAGTGTGGGTTTGGTAGGAACCGTTAGGAGGTTTACTGAAGTGTTGCATCTAAATCTCTGTCTTTTGGACATAAATGGTAGACCAGAGTGTACAGTGCCAGGGACTTACCTGAACAGTGGCTTCTTGTCTGCTTATGGATGAGTTAATTTTGCTCCAGCTGCCCCAATACCTGGATCGAAGGGGATGCAGGTGCCTGCACAGATTTCTGGTGTTATTTGAGGTGCTAGAGAAGTTATCCCACCTGCCCACCCACTGCTATTTGAGAGCAGTGTGGGGGTCCCAGAGGTGCCATCCTGATGCCTCTGGGGTGTCTTGGCTGCTGTGGGGTGTCAGAGGTGGCACTGCACCCTTCTGCTTGAGCATCTGAGCCTCATCAGGAGGCTAGGTATTGGGGTTTCCTCCCCTTTTCTGGAAGAGCTGCAGCACTTCCCAGAATGGTGGCATGTGACCCAGCATCAGTGAGCACCAGTGAAATGCTCCAGTGCCTTTCAGCAAAAATTTGCAGAGTATCCCAGCATCAGGATGGGTGGGCCAGGGCCTTGTCCTGCCCCAGGACAGGGGGCCTGCCAGAGCCCTGGGCTGTGCCCACCGCTGGCTTTGGAGGAGAGCGGCTGTTTAACCAGACCCAGGCATGATGTGGCAGCTTAGGGCAGAATGTGTTTGCAGGTCCCTCCCTAATCATGAAGGAACAGCAAAGGAGAAAAACAGTTCCACGGATTTTGTTATTGCAAAGCCACACAGTAAAGCTTTACCTCATCTGACAGGCTCTTCCAAGCACCTTGTTTGGTTGCTCTTAAGCCAGTTCCACTTGGAATTGGTCCCCAGCTGGTGGCCAGCATGGTCAGCTGCTGGCACCATGTGCTGGCAGCTATTGATGCCCCTGAGGACACTGCTGAGGGACAGTTGTAAGCAATGTCCTGCATGCCCTCTTGGATGCTGGACGGTAATGATTTGTAACAGCAAGGTCAGTGTATGCGACCCAGCTGACTCATCTGCCATTAGCCCTTAATGACCTCATTAGAACTGTACCTCAGTATAATGCCTTTAAGGTATCCAGCCTAGGAGTACTGTAACTCCACGCTTTCCGTGTGCGTGCTGCCCTCTATCTCAGCTCGGATTTTGTATCGTTCGTTAGATGCTCTTGGTCATTAATTCCCTCAAGCTCTCTCCCTACTGTAGCCTCCCTGATTACTGCTGGGTGTCCGTGAATGCTGCCTGGGTCGAGTCCAGCACCCCTGAAGGGAAGGAATCAAAGGAGAGGGTGTCATCAGATTGAAGAAGGGTTGAGTCCTCTACCCCAGTATCTGAGCATGCACTCAGAAGGAAAGCTTGTGGGTTAAAGCAAGCAGTGTGCTTAATCCCTGTCCTGGGATTAAGATGAACTTTTCTGATCAAGAAAAGCAGCTGTGATTAGGCCATGGGATCCATCACTGGAAACCCAAAAGACCAGCAGAGGAAGCCAGCTCTCCCCTGTTGCAATCCAGAACGCATGGCTGTGTTTCCTGCTGACCGGAGAGGATGGGGATTAGTGTGGTGGTGGGGTGAGGCAGGGGATCAGGTTTGCAGTGAGAAGCACTGTGCTGGCAAGGTACAGGCTGGCTAATCAGGAGTTTGGTGCTTGCCTCTCACTAGCCATGCCGTCCCAGGGCAACCGGAGTTAGTGGAGCAGGCTGGGCCACCCTGCTCCTCGGCATGACTGTTCCTACCCCTTAGCTCTGCCTCTGTGGGTACTCCCATAGGGCTGAGCAATTATGGAGTGTAGCACCTCTGCTTCTCACTCCACCCCAGCTCCCAAGGGGTAGCAATTTCTGCCTCCAATGGGGGCAACCTGCTGCTGGTCATGTCGCATCTTGTTGCTTTGAGATGCAGCATCTTTTGGCTGTCTCTGCATTTCACTCATCTCTAGGCTTGGGAAGTCATCACACGCTCTCTTGTGTTTCCATAAAAACAGCCAGTGCAATGTGATGACTGATTTCTGTCAGTTCAGCTAGCTTACCTTGTGAAGCTTCTGTGTATTTTTCACCACAGCCACTATGGGGAGGGACAGAGCCCAGCAGCTTCGTGAAACAAGTTCATGTTTGAGTATATCTGAATGTTTCCACTCTAGCATAGGAAGCTACTTTGCTGGCTTATTGCTCAGATGGCTTTGTGACTGTCCAGAGGTTTCACAGTTAAATCCCAGCCTTTCCCGACAGTGACGGTGGACCCTAGCAGGAGCTGAGATGACCACCACACCAAAAGAAGCAGAAAATGCTGTTGGCTTGGAGGAAATACACACAGAGAGACAAGAACCCCCGAAAGGTGAGTGTGTATTGGTAGGACTAGAAATTTGGGTCCTCATTTAGCTCAGGTAGAGGGAAGGTCCCCAGTCTTGGCACTCTAGCTCCCTAAAACCTCTATTTAGGGAGCCACAAGCTTCAGCTTCATACTGCTCCCCTCCCATCACAGCTACCAGGCTGGTGGCTGCTGCCTATGGTGGTGGGAAGAGCTGACTGGCTTGGTTTTTCTCAGGCCTCTGCTTTATGTAAACATTTTATTATGTTGGTAATTCAAGGATTCTTTATTTTGAAAAAAAAAAAAAAGAATCTATTCTATTTCAAAAATATTTTAAAGTTAAAAAAAACCTAGAAAAGCATCAAAAAGTCCTGTATTTGCAAAAAAAAATATTTTTTTTCCTCCTGAAATTCTGCAGTAAGCTCTATTCCATTTTAGAGGTAATGTTGCTGGGTTTGAGATGATTTAGTTGGGAAATAAATGGCCTGACAGCAAAATTTATGCAGCTCTGACTTTACCTAAATAAGAGCTTAAAAGTGTACATATACTGAAAGCTTTCTGCCAGGTCTGTTTACAAAGGTGTCTCAGCTCTGATCTTGAGATGCTTTTTTTTGCTCCTGAAATGTTGGGGAAAGTCAGGAATAAAGGCTTAGGAGACAAACTGAGCCCAGAGCTCCCAGCTATGCTTGTCTTGCAGGGTTTAGGGCTAGGGCAGCCCCCCAGCTCACGTCGCCCGTGCTGGGAGCGGGTGTCCCTATCCCAGGGGTGCAGACGGACTGAGACTCATGGCAATTTGGGCAGCGGGAGAGAGGAGACCATTGCCCAGACGCAGTCCAAGCCATGTGTTTCTGAAGCAGCCGGGGTAACTCAGTACAAAGCCATGCCCCTGTGCCCAGCCTGCCTTCTTCCTCGCTGGCTACTGGTGCCCGGCCACCAGCATGCCCAGGGGCTGATCAGAGGACACACAACTGGCAGATGTTCCCAGCCTTTTCCCTGGTGTGATCCCACAGTAGCATGAAAAACATTGTCATTTCGTAAAGCGGAGGTACAATTTGGCTGCTGACGTGGTTTTTGTCTTTGTGTTTCCTTCCCTTCGGTGTTCAGGGCAGAAGACGTTTACAGTGCAAGAAGCTGTGGAAACCATTGGGTTTGGGAGGTTCCACATTGTGCTTTTCCTGATCATGGGCAGCACTGGGGTAGGTGTTTGCAGCCATCTGCACTGGACTGAAAAAATGCTTTTCTCATTTTCCTTATTACCGTGCAATAACAACCATAAGCACCATGAACACGTACTGCAGCCCATTTTTTTTCACACATACCTTCTCAAGCAGGATTTCTGCTGTTGCCATGTTCGGCTAAAGTAGATATTGGCCACAACTGATATCAGACCTATTTCAGGGCAAATCTGAGCAGGTTGGCCCAGAGCATCCTGGCCTGGTCCCTGCCCTGGAGCACTGTCCCACTGGGCAGCACTGACGGGGCACGTCTTCAGTAGTGCCTGAGGGTTGGGTTCAGCCTCCTGACAGCACTTTTCATCCCCAGGTCACCCAAACCCTGTGCAATCTGGCACGGGAGGGCTGCTGTCCTCTCACCCTTGGCTACCTGAAAAATTTCCTAACTGCCAGGATCTTGGGTTAATGGTGTATCTGGTTTGGGAACTAGGGCAAAAGCCTGAGGCCAGGCTGGGGTAAACATGCAGTGGGGACATCACCATGAGGATCACTGCAGCTGAGGTGTAAAAGCCTCTAGCTATGTGTAAACGATAGGCTCATGTCTTAACTGAAATCAGCTGCTGGGGCAAAGAGCCAGTCCAATGGAGCAATTAACTTTCCAATCAAAAACAGTTTTAAGAGGTTATCTTTGTGTTAGATGCCTGAATTCACAGCTGGGTACCTAACCAAGCAGCTTGGTTTCCAGAGATAGTTGAAGATCTTCCACTAGCACAGCTGGGTAAGAGTCTCCTCTGCAAAGGATGAGCCTTTCCAACCTTCCTAGATACACAGTGTACCTCGACACCTGCTATCTAGGTGCACCATTCTCCCCTCCTCTCCCTGTTTCCAAGTGCTCACGTCTTCCAGATCAGGCCACTATAGGGGCACCATGGCTTCACAGGCTGTTTTGAGATGGTTGGACTGCTGTGCCTCCAGGTTTGGTAGAACTGAGGGACCTTCCCCCATGGGCTCCTTGTGGCTTCCCTTCTTGCTAATGCGTACACTCATTCCCGAAGGTGGTTGAAGCCATGGAGATCATGCTAATAGCTGTTGTGTCCCCTCTCATCCGATGTGAGTGGCAGCTTCAAGACTGGCAGGTGGCTTTAGTGACGACGGTGAGTAACTTGTGGTCCCCCCATGCAGGTCATCCACCTTGTGGTCATTGTCAGAGGCACCACCACAGGCTTTGTACATTGCATTTCCCAGTGAACCAGATAAAATCCTAGGGCCTCCTCTCAGGGACAAGAACAGTACTGTAACTAGAAAACCAGAAAGTGAGATGACTTGAGCACATGTCCTTGCCCAGAGCTATAATGTCAAAACAGGTCCCCACTTCTATGTTTTTTGTTTTGAAGTCCTTGCAATCCAACCCCTGGCTTTGAGGGCTGAAGCAGTGAGTGCCTACGTGGAGGTAGTCAGCCCCTGAAAGCCACCTCGCTCGTGGTTCTGGGCACTGCAGTTCATCCTGCTGCTCAGAACGCATTCAACACCCACAGTTGAAAGAGCCGGGCTGCCTGGTGCTGCTGGGAGTGGGCTCTCCACAGCTGTGTTTCAATTTGCCTTAGATGGTGTTTTTTGGCTACATGGTCTTCAGCATAGTGCTTGGGCTTCTGGCTGACAGGTATGGCCGCTGGAAGGTGAGTGAGTGCTGGGGGCTGCACGTCCTTTTCCTGACCCCACAGGAGCCATGCCCCTGCCTGAGCCCATGGTTCGATGACCCTAATTTTTCCCCTTTTTCAGATTCTGCTTCTCTCATTCCTCTGGGCATCCTATTTCTCCCTGCTGACCTCGTTTGCCCCATCCTACATCTGGTTTGTGTTCCTGCGGGCCATGGTAGGCGGTGGCGTGGCAGGACACGCACAAGGGTAAGGCCACTGTTTTGCCCCTTGTGGCACAGGCAGCAGCAAGCCAACCTTCACAGGGAGGATAGCGGAGGCACCCATGGACCTGGAGGGGCTGAGTTCCCGGGTTTACAGCAAGAAAGGCCCTTCAGCTCATTTTGGTTGACCTTGGCGGAGTGCCCGGTTTCCCTTGTGCTGAGCCTGGTAAACTGTGGCCGCGCAGTGACCTGGAGGAGGTGGCGGGGAAGGGGCCTCCATAGGGGCTGGAAGGGGAAAGGGGAAGCAAATTCCCATGTTGCCTTAAAACAAAATGCCATTCTGTAATTTCACTGAATCCTGGTCTATTGACCTAAATTGCAATTCCCAAGGACTCCCAAGCCCTGGAATAGTGGGGGCAGCTGGTTTACGTTAAACCAGTGACAGAGGGATTATTAAGCACATATATTGTAAAAAGAATTAGATAGGTAACAGATGAGCAAAGGCTGCTTCCTCGTAAAAAAGTCACAACAATTCTGCTTAAGTAGCAAATTCTTCTTGAACTGATGTAAAATGTTCCCACTCAAATTAAACTTTTTGCCCTGTTGGGGAAGAAAGGGGGACGTGGAAGGGGAGAGGAGAAATTCACAATATTAACAACCACTTCACAAGGAGCCTGACAAAATAAATTATTTCTTTCGACTGTCTCAGGGAAGCAAATGCAACATTTCAGCATCTTCCGTAGTTCCTCAAAGCCTGGCCCATGCAGAAAAGCCCAAAGATGGTCACACTGACCCAAGAGCCCTTTGCTGAGGCAAAGGCTGGGAGGGAGATGGGTGCTTTTGGGAGGAGAAGGCACTGTGGACCTGAGCTGTGCGTCTGCTGAGCTCCCGGGACTGCCTCCCCTGCATTCCCTGGCTGTGGAGGCTGCTTATGAGCCTAATGAGGATGGAGGGAAATTGCTCATTTTATAAAACACTTCAACAGTTGAGGCAGAAGGAATCAGCATTGGTGCCTCCCAACCTCTCTCTCTTTCCAGCCAAGGAAGCACAATTCACAGATGTGAGCTTGAGAGATGCTGGTGCCATGTCCTCCCCCAAGGGCTATCCAACCATCTGATAAAAAGTGGAAGGGACTGTTTTCTTTATTTAAAGAAAAAAAGATTCACTAAAAATTTGGTGCCTGCCCAAGTGGAAGGCATATTGAGCAAGGATCCCCAGTCTCTGGGTGCTCAGTGGTGGAAAAGGGATGGAACTCTGTCCACAGGCATTAACGTCCAGCACTTACTGAGCTGAACTACTACTTGATCAATGTAGAAATTCTCTTTGTTGCTGTATTTCTGCTTTTTGTTCCCTTTTTCTAGGCTTATCATAAAAACGGAATTTTTGCCCACCAAATACCGAGGATACATGCTGCCCTTATCTCAGGTAAAAGTGAGCACATTACTGTTTCTTCTCATCACAAGTCCCAGGAGATTTGTCCTGCTGCTGTTTGGAAGCCAGGTCTCCAGCAGATCAGCCCTCCTCCCAGAGTATTCGCACTTGTCTGGGTCCGAGCGGGTGCTTGCTGCCTCCTGCACCCTGGAGTGTGGTGTCTGCATTTATAAAGATGTACACAGGCAGCTCCCTGCAGAAGAGAGGCAATATCTTCTCAAATAATGGGATGTCTCAAACATTGCATGGGGACTTTGAGTGATGGCTGACACCTATCCTCTTCATTGCCCTATAGATAACTGCACTGTCTGCTCTATTGGGGCTGGTGCAGATGGGCTGTCCAGCAGGCACTGGGGCTACTGGCACCACTGTACCCCTCCAAGCCTGGCCTCATCCCTGCCTCTCTTTGGACCCCAGTGACAGCAAATGGTTAATGAGGTGATTCCCAGATGAGGTCCTAATCTGCATCTCTCCCTGTCCCTGCTCAGGGACTGCATGGGGCTTTGCACAGGACAGAGCTAGCACAGATAGTCCCAAATTCGACCAGAGACATGCTGGGAGGGTTGTGACTGCTTGCTGGGCAAAGACCATAGCAAGCGTGACTGGGGTTGTTGCTTACTCCAGATTTCTGCAGTAGGCACTTTCTGCATGTGCAAATGATCTACAGTGGTCTCACCAAGCACATGAATTCATCTGACTGTTGAATCAAAAGTGTTTGTATATGGTCTTCATGGCAGGGATAATTTGCTTTTCTTTACTGCCTCTTTGATCCCAGGGCTTCATTACCAAAGTGTCATCAGAAACATAAAGGTTTATAAAAAGAATAATCTTGTATTTCTCCCCAAAATTTGTTATGTCTGCCCACAGATTGCTCATGATCTAGCTGTGGCTTTTGTGTATTTGTTTGTGCTTTGTGTTGGCTGAGCTCCCTTGGGTGGTCCACTGGAAAGGGACACGTCTCCTAGTGGCAACAAGTGAACTTTGGGGAGGAATGTACTTGCAGATCGGGGGGGGCAGATTCTCCATTGATATATGTTGGCATTGAGTCTACTGGAGACCCATCAACTTCCAGCAGTGGAAGTCTGCTCGGTTTTTTTTTGCCTTTGGTGCTTGTAAATCTGCTGCTTCCCCACAGAGGTTTGGACAAGAGGAAAATTCACAGGCATGAACATTAGCAGAGAAGGGACTGAAAGGACAAAAGAAGTGGCTTTAAGAACAATGGCAGCCACAGCAAGTTATCTATTTTCAGACGGAGATAATTAAGACTGTCTTCAGCCATCCCTCCCCAAATCCTTGTCTTTCTTTCCCTCTTTCCTTCAACCCAAGCTCAGCTTCTCACGCAGCCGTGGGATGGCTCGAACTGCTGCGCTCCCCAGCACAGGTCCTCACTTATCTGTGAGATCAGACCAAAAAAGTCTTTCCACGCATTCATGTTTTAACCCCTTCCTTTCCCTCGGAAAGGTGTTTTGGTTGGCAGGATCCTTGTTAATCGTTGGCCTGGCATCAGTGGTGAACCCAACCGTCGGCTGGCAGTGGCTGATCAGAATCGCCTCCATCCCTGGAATCCTTCTCATTCTGGTATTTAAGGTAGGATGAGCCTCTCTCCCTGCTCCCCGCCCCACCACCAGCATCTTGGCATCTCTCCAGGTATCAAGAAGCACCACCTTCCACCCCACACAAACCTGGGCCTGTCCTTGTTTCCTCCTTTCAGCACCTCAGCCCTCTCATGTGGGGGGCTTGGGAAGGTCCTGATAACCTGGGGGGTGGCTGCAGACCAGATGCTGGGGGGATGTCACCCTGCAGGTGATGGCTTGGCTTTGCCTTGCTTTGCCAAGCCTCTGGCTTTGCTGCCCCGCTGCAGCCCTCCAGCACCATGGGCTCTGCCGTCTAGGCTGCCAGCAGTACCCAGATACCACAGTGATGGGTCAGGCATTGAGAGGAAGACAGGGTAGACAGAATGTGCACAAACTCACAGTACCCTCTGTCTAGTTCTGGTCACAGCACATCCTCTTCAGTCTTTACATTTGCCAGCACTGAGGAAAGAAGCCTCAGTAAAGTGTTCACACAGTAAATGGGTGTCAGGGTCAACCACAGCTTTCCCAGGTCTACTCATGCTTCAGAAATATCAGCCTCCGATGTGAGGACTGTCTTATTTGTGGGGAGTGATGTGGAATATCCCTAGTTACTTGTGGGCACTGCAGTGCTAATCTGTGGCTGGTGCAAATTGTGCCGATGTGAAATCCCTTCCTGCAGTTGAAAAAATGCACAAGTCCATCTGGGGTGATGATACCTGGGCAGTCAAATACAAGATCACTGTGAACATCCACTCATATATCTTTGATGTTTGGTTTCCTTGATTATTTTTGACAGAAAAAATGGGTAGCAAAAGTTTTCAGTCCAGAGGAAAAAAAAGACGCAGACAACATACATACCTTTAAAAAAAGGAGTCTTTAATTTCTGTTTCAGTGTTACACATGTAATTGTTTATAATCTAACAGAGCCATAATTTAATAAAAAGGTATTTCATTTTGTGGAGAGCACCAGGTATGGGTGAACATTGCAAATGCTAGCAACGAGTGAGTTTGTTCCTAAATTTTATCAATGTCTTCCTTTTTTTTAATGGTCTTGTTGAGTCTTCCAAGTTTTTCACTTGAATAAGTAACACATCCTGTTTTAGAATTTCAACTTATTAGGGGTTGCTATTGTTAAATCCATTCCTTTGGCCTTGCCCTCTCACGAGTGCTTGCTGCAGACAGCTCTGTAGCAGGCCTCTGGGGGCTGGTCCAAAAAACGCGTTTGCTGGGCAGGGTCAGTCCTCCAACATGGGGTATGGGGAGCTGGGATATGTTGGGGTGCCCCAGGGCATGGCTGGGGAGGAGGGCAGGTAAAGGGCTGCTCCAGCTCAGGCAGTGTCTCACGCTAACCTGGATGGGCTCCTGGGCACAATGGGAAGCTGTGGGTAGGGTTGCATGGGTGGAAAGGGGCAGAAAGGCTTTCTGATGTGGCTCTGCTTTCAGTTCATCCCAGAGTCAGCACGGTACAACGTCTCCACAGGAAACATGGCAGCTGCCCTGGCCACGCTGCGGAAGATAGCCAAGATGAATGGGGCAACAATGCCTGAAGGGGTGCTGAGGGAGCCCATCAAGGTAAGCCATGCCCATGGCACTGCCCAGCCCTTCTTTCCTGGGCCGAGCTGCAGGCATCTGGGGCTCAGGAGGGAGCAGGACCACCAAGCATGTCTCTCCCCACCTCTCTCACTCTCTGCACCTAGTTTCTCACCAAACGACTATTGCATGTGATGGTGAAGATGTCATTTTTCTTTTGGAGAGACAATAATCTTGGCCCTCAAAATGGAATCAGGGTTTCTGCTTTTTTCACATTTTTCGTTTTTGCTCACATAAATACTTTGCTGAGAAAAGATTTGCTTCTTTTACCACAAGAAGAGCTGCCAGCAAAGTGCACTCTTCCTTATTGCCCATCCACCCCCCAGGGGTGTCCCTGTTGCCATGAGACCTGGCACCTGCCCCTCGGGGTTCCTCTCAGGGCTGTGTCTGGTCAGGCTGTGAGATCAACCTGCCGGTCCCAGAGACTTCTCCCAGCCACTGGCTGGGCTTGTCTGCTGGGTCCCAGCACTCCAAGTCCTTGAGTGTGGAGCCACTGACCAGCAGAAGAGGGTCAAAGCAGGAGAGGCCATTTCAGAGCTACAGCTGTTTCCACCTCTAAGCAGTCAAGCAGCTCAGGAGTTGATCACTTCTGGACCGACATGACCAAAAGCACATGTCGGTGTTGCAGGCTGGGCAGAAGTGGAGCTGGGGACCTGGCACCCCCACCCTCGGCTGCTCCCTCTTACCCCCTGCCTGGGCTGACTGCAGTGTGGGAGGACTTATTTGGGTGGCTCCTTTGACCCCCCAAGAGAGGAAGATTGGACAAAACTATTGTCCATGGCCTCAAAATTGTTATCCAGCTCTTTTAAGTCCTTTTCCTGGACCTCTCTGGTGCTTATTCAATCCCACAGGCACCAAGCATTGTCCTTAGCAATTCATGCAAGATGGTCCTATTGTATTGGAATTAGTTAGGATTAAAGCTTCCCTGTAGTTTAATTGAATTTATGTAATGGACTCGCATTGGCTGTGCGAAGGATTTTTTGTTCGTTGTGCCCTCTCTCAGGCTTAACCAATGATGAGGAAAAAGAAAAATAAAGGCAACCAAAACTGTCCCTGTGAACTTGTCTCCCCTCAGTGGTGGGACACTGAGGCAGCTGCCAGCTCCAGGGGAGCAGCAGGGTAGGCAGAGTCCCCGGTGCCTTCCTGTCTCCTAACTCCACTCACCGGCATTTCAGGACTCCCGGCAAGATGCCCATGGCCACAAACTTGCTCCACGTGCAACCCCCCCACATGGGGCACTCTCCCCAGCACAGGGGACAATGGGAGCGGCTGGCAGCCCCAGCTGGCCACCTCACTGGCAACCAGGTCCTCCTCCAGTGATGGTCATGCTGGGGCTGGAGCACTGGGAGCTGGAGGGAGGGTCCTGTGGGGTTGGGGCAGGGGTGCATAGGGTGCTGTCTTCTCCTCCCCTCTATCCTTTGCATCCTGGCCTCCTGTGGGCATCCTGTGGGAAGAGGGGCTTTCCTCTCTGGAGGGCTGATGGAGTGCTGTGCTGCACCATCTCTAAGACCCTCTGTGCTATCAGCAGCCTGGGGTGGGGGCAGCAGGGCTTGGGGTATCAGCTGCTGCTGCAGAACACTCACCCCTGTATAAAATACGCCTTTTAAAACCTTCTATTTCTATTAAATGATTTGCAGGAAAGAGGAGGAAGATTCAAGGACCTCATCCACCCCAAATACCTCAGAACCACTTTGCAGATATGGATCATATGGTAAAAAAAAAAAGTCTTTATTTTTTTTTTCCTCTTGCTTATCAGCTCATTCTCTCAGTTGAACATACACAGGGAGTAGAAGTCTCCTGTTGACTATGCCATTACAAGGCACCACTTATACCTCAGAAGGCGAACACAGATCCTTGGCAGCTGGAGGGAGAGTACGTGGGCACGGGTCATGGTGGGCTTGTCCTGATCTCAGACCATACCTCAGACACCCCATCAGTTGGTGCTAATACAGGCAGAAGAAGGCTGGACTTCCAGGATGTTGCAGCGTGCCATGAGCCCTTCCTGAGGACAGGCTGGCTCAGGGGAGGTGGGGTGGGAGCTGGGCGAGAGCTGCAGGAGACAGCCCATGCCTGCCTGCAGGGTGCACCAGATACGTGCCAGTGGCTCCACTTCTCTTGTTGGTGTAGACTTGTTCCTCCTCAGAGGAGCAAAAATGTACCACCTTTGCAGGCCAGCCAACTTGTCAATGAAATGAGTCTCAGACAGAAACTCATTAACTGTTACCAGTGCCACTTGCTGGAGAAAATTAAGCTTGAGGAGAGAGGAGTTTCATATTGCAGTGTTCCGGTAGCTGTACGTATGGGTAATACATGTTTCATTGACTTTGCCGACTGGAATGGAAATGTATAAATAATGGGTCCATGGGAACTCACTGACCCAAAATGTTGCTAAATCAGGCCTTGAATTTCTTATGTTCCCCCCCCCCAACTTGTATGAGTGTTATGAAGTTTCTTTTTGTTTTTTTTTTAATCCTCTTTTCTCTCCCCACGCCCCTAGTAGTTGCTGGCGTGTTCTTGGGTTTGCATTCCCACCCTCTGTGCCCCAAACATCCCCTGCCTCCCCGGGTAGCTTGTTTCCTAGCCCAGATTCTGCTGCTTGTTTCTGAAACTGCCAGAGGGGGAACAAAAAAGTGAAAATTACTTGTCAGCCTGCTTATGATTAGGTCTGTGCTGAATTACTTGATAATGACACAGTGAGGCTGCCATTGCCAATGCTGTTCTTGACAACGAGCCAGGGTGCAATGTGAGCCTCTCCAACCAGTTAATGAAAACGCCTCTTGTAAATCCCTGGGCAGAAAGGATAAGGACTAAAACCCCTGGGCAATTGCTTCATGTGAGCTACAAGCATCGGGGCCTGATGTTGAGACTCCCTGGTCCTCTGGGAAGGGGTGGTTTAGAAATGTCTCCACTTAAGCCCTGTGTGAGGACAGGGACCGAAGGGACATGCTCTCCCCAGCGTGACTGCAGCAGTCCACCTGCTGCAGCGCAAGAAACAGCACTGAAGATCAAGCAAAACGACAGGCTATGAGCTCAAGTGTGGTCCTCCAAGGAAGAGAAGTGGATGGATGTAGTTGGTACTGGTGTGCCATGCGTGGGGTGACCAGTAACCTGGTGGCCGCCCCAGTCACTGCTGGGTCAGGCTAAGGGGGTCCATTGAGCAGGGTGGCAGAGCTGGTGCACTCAGCTGGGGTCCCAGGGAGCCTGAAACTTGCTGCATTTCAGTTTCCTTACCTTCCCCATAGTTGCTGCCACTCACTTCAGCATTTCTCCCCAACAGGCTTGGCATTGCGTTCTCTTATTACGGCGTCATCTTGGCCAGTGCTGAGTTACTGGAGCAGGACCTTGTCTGTGGCTCCACAGCACCACTGGTGCAGGATGCTGTCGAAGACTCTGAGGAGAGCCACAGCCCCTGCCATTGCCGCTTGTTTGGCCCCGCTGCCTACCAGACCATGATCATCAGCACAGTTGGAGAGATCGCACGTAACCTCTCCTCCCTGCCCTGCTGTTCCCTTTTTACAGACAGACAACACTCACTGCAAAGATTTTTAGCTTAGCATGCATTTAGTGACGTGCCAGGGGTTGAAATGTCCTCAGCATTGCTGGCAAGTGCTCTTCAAGTGATGGTCTGGGACACAGGCCGTGAGCTGGTGGCAAGGGGAAAGGGAGGGCATTGCTCCCCAGGTGAATAATTCAACTTCAGCAAGAGTTCTTTCCAACACCAGAGCCAAAATCGTCCTTTGCAGTTAGCCTTGGCTAAATTCCAGGAGAAATTCCTCCTAACTTGCCAGAACCAAGCCTGGCTTCCCTAATTCCCAGACACGTAGTTTTCAGAAAGTCATAAATAAGCAAGGATTGCAAATAGTCACATTGATGTAACTGAATGCCTTCCTTGCCTGTGCTTCTCATGGCTCAGGACCAGAGCTGATGCGCTGCCACAGGACAGAAGGGCAAGTTCAGAGGACAGGCTTCATCCTCTGAGGGGAAGGACAAACAAAAAAGGGACATGGGGGCAAAGCACAGGATCTGGATACAGGAAAGGAATTACAGGGTTTGTGCATTTTGTAGAGCGTTTGGTAGGTACTGGGGGTGCAGAGACGTATTTTTGAGGTGTAAAAGGTCTATCAGGGCAGAAAATCATTGCAGTTAGGTCATCTAACATTTTACAGTTTTCCTTTGTATTTCCAGTAAATCCTTTGAACATTCTTGGCATCAATTTCCTTGGAAGACGCCTGAGCCTGTGTATCACCATGGGATGTACAGCGCTATTCTTTCTTCTCCTTAATATCTGCACCTCAAGGTAGTCTTGCTAAGGGTGTTGTTGGGGAAAGAGGGCAGGGGGGGAGGAGCGCAATGCTGAGGGAAGAGGGCAGTACCTATGGTATCCTCAGGTCACCAGTCAGGACAGTAATTCTTGTACACCTGAAAATCCCTCAGGTTCTCTGCACTTCCCAGGAAAGCTGTGGCAGCAGATGCTGCAGTGCAGGGGTGTGCAGAGCAACTCACTTGTATTACTGAGTCCCCGTGGCTTCCCCTAAGCATACAACTATCTGCTTTCTTCTGCAGTCTGGAAAACAAAAAGTGATGTGAAGAACATCCACCAGAAAAGTCATATTTTTCTTTCAGTCTCTTTTTTCCCCTTCCTGCCCTGCTGCCTGCCCCATGGGCCACTGGCCCTGGAAGATGGCTCAAATATTTGGGAGCTGGAGTGGGAGGTTGCAAATAGTTGTCAAGCTAAATGATCCCCTGTCACAAAGCTTACAGTTGTTCACTAGGGCACTGGCCCCTGTACTGCTATTATTGCTACTTTCAGTTTTCCCTGAAACTGAGCTGGGCCATCATATTTGCTTGCAACAGTTTTACAGAGGAACCAAAAGCAAGGGCTGGGCTGGAAGATTTTACCATCATGCTGAAGGCACCATCTGAGCCACAATGGTCCTGTTCAGATCATTCCCTCCAGCCTCTGACACGGGCCCAAAGGAAACCTAATGTGCAACAGCCCCTTGTCAAAGGTGCCTTGCCAACAGACTAAAGAAAGAGTATACTTGTCAGCAATCAACTTTTCTTTATGCTTTCCCTTACATTAAGCTGGTAAAAGCCTTAGCACCGTGGATATATTAGGCTGTGTGTCCGCTGCTCCCCGTTCAACAATACTAACTCTTTGCTCCACACGGCTTTCTCTCTAGCACAGGCACAACTGGGTTTCTCTTCATGCTGCGTGCCTTGGTTTCAGCAAACTTCAACACCATCTACATTTACACAGCAGAGGTGGGTCCTCCTGAAAGTATTTTAAGCTGCTCTGGGGCATGAAAGACCATTGGCCTATAGTCAGCAATGCTGCTCTATTTATTGACTAGTCAAACTCACCTTCCTTGAATTAAGTATCTCTGGCTTCCTGGCCACAGTTTTCACATGCAGGATCAGAGAAGGAATCAGAAAACTAGTTGGAATTGACAAAAACAGGTGGAAGAAGAACGCCCAACTGAGCCACTATTGGTCAGCTACTACAAAATATTATTTTTGAGGATGTTGTGTACCACCATCTTCCAAAACCCACAATCTTCCCTCTAGCCAACCCCTGCAAAAGTTAGAAAATATGTTAGGAACATTTTCTAGCACTTAAATGACTGATATTAGTATACGAGGTAGTATATAACATTATATATTTTTTTTTCATTTAATGGAAAGTGTTGTGTTCCGTCTGCAAATAGTTTTAATCCTTCAGAGAGCTTGTCCTTCAACAAAACTTTGGAGCCATAGATTCTGTAGGTTAAGTAGGTTTTTTTGTTGTTAGTTCTTTTTTTTCCCAAAAAATTGTGTGGAGTTAAACCTATTGCCTTCCAGATCGAGTAAAGTGATAAAAAGCAAACAGAAGGTGTTCCTTCTGGGTTGGTCCGATACTTCTTTTAAGAGCACACTAGCATCAGGCTTGATTAAATACTAAATTTGTAATAGTTCTGAACTGGATGCTGTTGATGTTATATTGCTGCAATGGCTGCATCATAAAACAATACTTCTCAAAATTTGATCAATGATCAAAATCAAACTTGGAAATCCCCTTTCCGGCCATATGCCTGGACTCCTCTTGAATTACCTTACCTCCATTGGCATGGCCCAGTAAAGTATTTAAACAAAGGCTTCCATGAGTATGCTTGCTAAAATCTATTGATATTAACAAGACTTAACTGAAGTTAAGCAAAACACATGCTTAAGTGTTTTATTGGCACAGGTGTTTGGGAGATGTGAAAAAGAAAATACACAAAGCACATTCTTCTGAGCCTGGAGGTTTCTTTTTGGGATCTGGTTTTCTTTTTCCTCCCTCTAAAAACCAGTGCTGTTGATATAAATAAATAGGCAGTCTTGAAGGCTGCAGATACAATATCCTTTCTTCCTGCTTTCCAGATAGAGAGCCTGGCAACATAAATTAAATTCTTCCTTTAGCACCCAGCCTATCCTCTGTGACTTTGATGTGAGCTGCCCAGCACAGCTGCGAAAAAGTTGGTGGTGGCGGCAAGCAAACAGCAGGGGAATCACATCCAGCTTCGACTGACTTTCCCTAAAACTTTACTTGGGGCAAAATATGACGGATTTGTAACGGCACAAATGAGACCCAAAGGAGCCTTTCTTTCTTTTCATAGCTTATCCCACTATCTGCCCTTGATAATGTAATGGGTCTCTCTAATGAAAAACTAAGAAAAAAAAAAAGGAAAAATAAGGACACATATCACAGTTCATTTTTGCACTAATCTGATTTCTTTCTTGGCTGTTTTAGGTTTATCCCACGACAATGCGAGCCCTGGGGATGGGAACAAGTGGGTCACTGTGCCGTGTTGGAGCTATGGTGGCCCCATTTATATCACAAGTAAGACCACACCTGATAATGTTGGTAAACATTGTGCCAATCATTACTATCAAATATACAACAGAGATTCCCCTGAAGTTCACAAAAGAAAAGGGGGGGGGGATGTAATCAATTCCTCACTTCCCCAGTTCTGTATAGAGTACTTAGGCGGTCTTTGTCAGACAGAGCTCTGCATAAATCTCATCCCAGAGCTTAGCTTGCTAGTATTTGTTACTTTCTGAAAGCTCTTAGATTCACAAGACATTGGTTTCCTATTATAAGTTCTCCCAGCTGTTTGTGACCCTTTGTCCACTCCTTAGTTCCTAATTAACTGCCAGCCCTCTGTACCACTGAGCTGATGTTTAAACTGTTTTTCACCTGCAGGTTCTCATGAGTGCTTCTTTCATCGGGGCCCTGTGTCTTTTCTCATCTGTGTGCATCGTGTGTGCAATCTCTGCCTTCACACTGCCCATCGAGACCAAGGGCAGGGCACTGCAGGTCTGTATCACCACTCCAGGAGCTCCTGCTATCAAAATGTTATTTAGCAACCAGTAGATTACGATTCAGCCAGAATCCAAACCCAACTCTCCTGAGGGTTCATCAGCCAAAATAAGGCCTGACAGGCAAGCACAGGGAACACGCTGTTGCAGCAGCTTAAAGCACTCTCACTCCAGTTGCCTGAAGCTCATTTCCCATAAAAGAACAAACCAGAAGGCCTGCCTTAGCCCCAGCTGCCTCATGCAGCATGCTAGCTGCAGCTAGTGCAAACCCCTCTTTGCTAGTGTCTGCAGTCCTGACTTCAAGTTGCTGCTTCACAGACACACATTCTGTTCTGCAGATGCAAGCAATACCTTGAACTACTAAAGCCATTTTTTCATCAAAGTCAAGTCAAAAGCCCCAACTGCATCAGCCCGTTTAGCTAAGCCTTGTGTCTAGTGCTTCCTATAAAGCAACCGCCGGAACACTAAGCACAAAGATTAAGGGGGAAAGTTTAAATTGAGACAGCCTCCCAGGGAGAAGTCGCATGAGTTTAATTACAGAAGGTGATGAGCAGTTCTGATTTTGTCGATTCAGCTGTACCAGCATGGAAATTTTCACGCCATGCATGCAGTGTGCCCACATCGCACTGACTGCAGTCTTACTGGTATAAACCATGGGCTAAATAATCCACATTCCTTAGCAGCCTAGAACAAGACAAGTGTTTGATCAAACTGTCTTACATGGCTTCAGAACCAGACTTTAAAAAAACCCCCAACATATATACAGACACACACATATTACATATATACACACACCCCCCACACTTCACTTCATTGAGTCACAAAAGGTTTCCCCAAGATGCATGGGACAGTTAACCTTAGGGTTTTCAGAAAAGCAACATATTAATCATTGCCTGCTTCTTTAAATGCTTGTCTTTTAAAAATGGTAGTTATGTTTTTATGCCATTTAAAATATCTATATGATATTCTGTAAAAGACTGAGGAAAAAAATAATCAAAGTTTAAGTAAGGAAGTGGACAAAGCAACTTAGTCTTTCCTTGTAGGTGAAATTCAACCCCATGCAAAGAGGCCAGAGAGCCACTTAGACATTCAAAAGGCTGGATTTACAATAATTACTAAGCAAAACACTTCATTAAAACTGCTTTAGACATAAAAGGAAAGCTTTGATTCAGCTCCAATTGGATTAACTTTGGCTAACAGTAGTCGAGAGAAATGGGAGGATAATGGTTCCTTAATGGGATCCCCCTTTTTCCTGGGGACTTAATAGCATTATTATCTTCCTTGCTACAAATCAGAATTATAAGCTCCAGCTGCTGGTCTTTACATGCACAAGTCAAAAGGACAGAAAAATAAAAATCTGCAGAACTAGCTGTGCACTCCAAGTAGCCACTCCTAGATCTTAGAATCATAGAATCATAAAATCATTAAGGTTAGAAAAGACCTCAAGGATCATCACATCCAACCCAACACCACCTAACTCACTAACCCATGTCCCTAAGCACCACATCTACACGTTTGTTGAACACCTCCAGGGATGGTGACTCCACCACTTCCCTGGGCAGCCTGTTCCAATGCCTGATCACTCTTTCAGTGAAGAAATTTTTTCTAATATCCAGTCTAAACCTCGCCTGATGTAACTTGAGGCTGTTTCCTCTTGCCCTATCACTTGTTACTTTAGAGAAGAGGCCAGCACCCACCTCACTACACCCTCCTTTTAGGTAGTTGTAGAGAGTGATGAGGTCTCCCCTCAGCCTCCTCTTCTCCAGACTAAACAACCCCAGCTCCCTCAGCTGCTCCTTATAAGACCTGTGCTCCAGACCCTTCACCACCTTCGTTGCCCTTCTCTGGACCCGCTCCAGCACCTCAATGTCCTTCTTGTGGTGAGGGGCCCAAAACTGAACACAGGATTCAAGGTGCAGCCTCACCAGTGCCGAGTACAGGGGCACAATCACTTCCCTAGTCCTGCTGGCCACACTGCTTCTGATACAGGCCAGGATGTCGTTGGCCTTCTTGGCCACCTGGGCACTCTGCTGGCTCCTGTTCAGCCAGCTGTCGCCCAGCACCCCCAGGTCCCTCTTTGCTGGGCAGCTTTCCAGCCACTCTCCCCAGAGCCTGTAGCGTTGCAGGGGGTTGTTGTGGCCAAAGTGCAGGACCCGCCACTTGGCTTTATTGAACCTCATACAACTGGCCTCAGCCCATCGGTCCAGCCTGTCCAGATCCCTCTGCAAAGCCTTCCTACCCTCAAGGAGACCAACCCACCTGCTCAATTTGGTCTTAAATTCTTAAATCTTAAATTCAACTCATTGAGTCTTATCTCGTGGTCATTCCAAAGACTACATTTGTGTATGCAGTCATTCAGGGATTGAATCATGACTGTTGAACGTGTTGTCCAAGGGCCTCAGGCAGCAGTCATCCAACCTGTACAAGAATTCAAATACATAATGTAAAAGAGCTTTTAACATGGTAATATTTAGTCCTAAGGCTCCAGGGAATAGCTGTGTAAAGCTAGGTCTAAATGAACCAACTAAATAAAAAATACATAAGTAACTTTTTTGTGAAATCTAGATGATGGCATTCAAAAACCATATCTACTCTTGTTTCAGTTTATTAGGGCAGCATCAGTCCACTCTCAAAGCAGTCATGGGGATTGCCTATCAGAGGCAAGACCTTTTGGGCATATCCAAATGCATATTATTTTCCCCTGTATCCATTTCTGTTTTCACCTGCATTTTATTAATTTTATGTACTTTTTTTCTTTCCCCTTTTTAGCAAGTAAAATGAAAGCGAGTGTTTGATGTTGGAAGGGGTAGGAAAGAAAAATAAACCTTTGGAATCTGTCATTTCCTGTGAGCTGCATGTGATGTTGATTGCTTCTCCCTGCCCATGTCCATTATTAAAAATCACAACTGAACAGTGTAAGAACGATGATTTCTATAGACAGATGTCAACTTTCTCAAGGACATTCCCTTTCTTATGATTCAATAAATAGATGCTTTCTACCTCTCCCATGAAGTGAGATGAAGATTCTTTACTACTAGTGCTATTAGTAGTGACATTCCACACAGAAACACACAGAAAATAGCCACCATCCAGTGGATTTAGGCAAAAGGGGAAAAATACACAAAACAGATAGTCTTTGCCAGTAGACTTGAAAGAATACAGTACTTTAAAAACAAAATCGCATTCCTCAACTATTTATGCATACACCATCTGCATTAAAGTATTTAACATCTCAAACCTCAGTGCATTGACAATTTCTGAAAATTCTTAGGGTGACGTTCAAGACCACAAAATTAAAGTTGAGTTAGGTTTTTCCCATGGATACAAAAACAGAGACGTTTTCAAACAGTTTACAGCAGACAAATAAGTAATTGGACTGCAGGAGTACACCTATGCTCCTTTCCCCAGTATTTTGCACTAGGAGAACCACTTCAGTGTGAAGCTTGTGATGGGTTGGCCCTTGGCTGGGGGCCAAACCACACACACCCGCTCACACAGTCCCTACCCCCACCCAATGATAGGGGAGAGAATTAAAGAGGTAAATGGCAAAGAGGACTCGTGGGTTGAGATAAGGACAATTTAATTACTAAAATACAATA
Organism: Pterocles orientalis; assembly: GCA_011057875.1. Taxonomy (NCBI): domain Eukaryota; kingdom Metazoa; phylum Chordata; class Aves; order Pterocliformes; family Pteroclidae; genus Pterocles; species Pterocles orientalis. The sequence goes on along the minus strand of WKFP01014973.1, from coordinate 91,135 downwards.
ATATTAGAAATAATACTATATACAAAGATGCAA
>WKFP01014973.1:65330-91082 GCA_011057875.1 Pterocles orientalis | reverse complement strand
AAATGTATGTCCTTGAGAACAAATAGCAACATCCTAGCAATAACTATAAACGTTCTTCTCTTATCAATTCTCTCCTGAGCAGGAATCCAAAACATAGCTTCTTGCTAGCTATTTATGAAGAGAAGGGAAAAGGGAAAAAAAAAAATTAACTCTGCTCTGCTTAACCCACGACAAAGCTGTACAGGTGTCTAACTTCATCTCTAAATGCACTAAGCCTCCCACTAAATCTGTGCTTGCAACTCACAGTCCAGAGAAACACACAGCACCTTCCTCCGGAAGCACTGTTAAACTTGGTGACAGGGTATCTAGGACTTTTAGGCATTTCTAGATCTTTAAGACATCAACCGTTGAAATGGCAGTGCCTCTTATTTCTCAGGTCTGTGATATCATGGGGTGCACTGACCACACCTGTTTTGTTAGAGTAGTCTCCCTCACCGTCCTTCACCTTTCTTCCATTTTTTATGGTACTGTGAGATGGTAAAACTGCTACAAGCAACTTTCTTCACATAATTAAAAAAAAAAGTAAAAAGGGAAAATAAATAAATGGTTACTCTGGGCAGCTCTTAAAAATCAAGCAAATCATCGTGGCATTTCAAAAACTATGTCAAAGGCCTGCTGAAAACACAACTGAGTGTTCTTTTGAAGCATCCACTACAGTGCCACCTTATGACAAAGGCAGGTGGGTAGCATCTCATCTGGCAAGAAGAAAAAAAAGGGCCTTTTTCTGATTGCATATGTACACAGCAGGGAGGCACAAGCAGCACTTTCATCTAGCCTCTTCAATGATCTATCCACAGCACCACATCAGTGCTACATTGCAAGGCAAAAGCAGGCTTCTGTACACTTGGATGTCTTCACAGTTCCATCTGAAAAATTTTGGCACAATCAGAGCTCAATTAATCTAAAAGATTGCCTGGTCTCCCAAAAATTCAGTTTTCATTTAAGATTACATAAATGAAGAGTACAAACCAATAAATAGCTGGAGCAACAATAGATAAGTACTTCTCTAACTCTCTGGGCAGAAACCACTATCTATATCATTGTCAGTGCTTCTGGGAAGTAGACAAAACAAAAGGGTAATTTTTCCTCAACTTCTGGTGATTTTAACAGGGACAGATGAAGGGTTGAAGAGCAATATCATTCTTTTTTTCCTCCACCTCTTCAAACATGTACTTCCAAGTAAATAATGATGCTGGTTGCATTCTGACAACAATATATTTAGAAATCTGGAAAAACAAGAGCTTGTGGACCAAAAGGATGCTTTTTTCCCCCCCCTCTCTAAACATACACAAAAACCGACTGGCTGTTGCAAGCAAACATTTTTCCCTTCAAGACTTTGCCATCGACACTATTAAACCAAGGTGCACCAAACCTGAGACACCTGTTAAACAAAACAAACAGTACAGGAATACCATTGTTTCTTTCTGGTGGTGAGAAAAATGGCACAAAACAATGTATTCTGTCATTTACTACCTCTAATAAAAAGTCAAACAAATCCTTTTTTTCTTTTTTTGAAGTTATTTTTAATACACTTTCCCTTACATTTTAAAATTACCAGTAACTTCTTTGGGGGCAATTACACTTTCATTGTACCAGTCAGTATTGCAAGACAATAATATTACACCATCTGTTTTCATGGCTTGTGTTAAATACAGTACAAAGAAATCAAATTATGGCCAGCCACATGCCTTTGGTAAAATTAAAAGTCTGGTAAGATCACATTTTCTTCCAACTCAGAAAGCCACATGTTGAAGCCATGTAATGTTTTAAAGTTCAATTCTATACAAACTTCTTTTCTTCATCAAAGTAAAGTTAAACAGCTGTACCCCACGCAAATGGCAATTTCTGTGGTGCTCCAGAAGTATGATGAAAGTTTGGAACTTCAAGAAAAGCTCTCCACAGGCCTTGATCTCCATTAGATTTGTGTTTCAGACAAGGGGTCGAAAGTCTAGTAAATATCTACAAACCTACAAGTCACAGCAGTCATGTTTTTACCCCTTGTCACATTTAACAGTGATAAATAGTCTTAGTTTTTAAAAAACTTTTCATAGTAACACATGTGGCTCATTTAAGCAACTGACGGTCTTCTCCTTTGAGGCGTTTCTTCCGGGGCTGTACAAAGTCATCATCGGAGTCATCAGTAAGTTCTGGATTATCTTTTTCACTCTGGCAGTTGGGTTGTACAGGGAACTTTCTCTCAGGATAAAGGTTCCTTAGAAGTTCTTCAAAGTATGCTTCAAGTTTCATGCCAGCATCAGCCACTTCTGAATCAGGCTGTTGGGTAAATTAACAGTATCAATGCATCACAAAACACCTTTATATTTAGATCACATTAAGTCTTTTAGGTGCTCTTACAAACCACAAGAAAAGTCAATCAGCAGTAAGAATGGCACCTGTGGAACACATGGTCCGAAAAAACACAAACCTGTGAAACAGAGGGCAAGGAGGGATCTTTTGGCCAGCATCCCCAATGACTTTTTTCTCTGATGGATTATCACAGAAGCCAATTGCAAAAACCATACTGCCTGGGTTCTGAACGATATATAAAGAGATTCTAAAATCTCTTAAATCCTAACGGGGGAAAAAAAAATGTCATGCTGTGAAATATATAGGTATGCCTTCAGGGTGTTAAAGTGTTTTGGAACGACTGTTTGAAATGCTAGAATTTATCTAGCTTACAGACTTTTAAAAATTGAAGTAAAAATATTACTAGGATAGATGATGATTGTAATTTGGAAGACCAGGCATTCTCCAAGTCATTCATAGCCACCATGGCTGATCAGTTTCCTGAAGTGGAGGTCACCATGGCAGGAAGTATTCCCAGCTACCAAGGATGACTGGATGAGAACTCTATTGAGGACAATTAAAGGAGTGTAATTCTCTCATTTTGTGGACCACTCAGTACCTGCATCCCTTTCTTACCACGTGTTCCCTTATGTGCAGTAAGCAATAATAACGATCACTCAACATGCCACTAGAAATCACAAGGGTGAGTACAGACCTCCCAGAATGAAAATCCCACCAAATTTAAGATTTGGGGCAAGGAGGATTAAACCAATTTTTGAATCAAATGCCCACCACTAACCTCTATGATAAACAATTGTCCTATCCTGCCTTGGCATCCAGTTAGCGTGTTTGTTACAATCCTCTTTCCTTCTATGGAAGATCTCCACTGCATAGTCATCTATGCATTCTGCATTTTCACTGCAGTCTCACAATCAAAATAAGTTTAATACAATAAATTCTTCTGATGCAAGTTCCACCCCCACTACAATTTATCTGAAAACAACTAAGCCTACTAAATCAGATGAAGTAACTACATTTCCAACCTCATTAAATTCAGCACAGTTTCGGAAAATCAGTCTGAAATCAGCCACAAAATCTTCCGGCTTTGTGTAGAATGAATTGGTCACTTCAAGTCTTTTCTTGATGGTTGACAAGTCCATAGGCTTTTTGATTATTTTGTAGTAATCAGGAACCTAAATGGAAAATAATTTTTTTACTGAATGCAGTTATGTTCATTATTTATTGTTTTATAAACCTTTAGTTCTGAGGGAGGTGGCAAGATTTAGTCTCATCTTCAAAGGACAATTCTAAGATATAAGAATTGCAATTTTAACATACAGACTGTTTCTGGAATAACAGTGACATATGCTAGTTTTGCTGGCTGAAATATACTCCTTCCAATGCCTATTTTAAAATAAAATAAAAAACCCACCCACATTGACTACACACGATAGAACAAACAAACCATTTGGACTTTATTTTTGGATGTAGTCAAATGAGCCATCCATTAAGTTTCACTCTCAGGATCACCATATGATAACTTTGGCAATGCACTCAAATGGAGACAGTATGTGGATTGCTTAAAATGAATTTTGGTCATCAAATATGTCCTTGGAAATGGTAGAAAATTTCAGACATATGAATGATTTTGGCATCTTAAACTGTAGTTGTAGGATTAAGAATTATTATTTCTTCAGAAAGAATGAGAAATCAGAAAATAAGATATGAAATCCAATGATAATATTTTTATATTTTTTCCTAATTAAATTAACATTTTAAGAGAAATGCTGTAATACCTGAATTTAGTAATACATGATGATCATATGATTACCTGATCTTGTGCCCTTTCTTTTTATTAAACTCTGTGGAATGTTCTTCAAAAGAAGAATTCTTATTCAAATGGAAGAAAAAGGGTGCATAGGAGCATATTGCTTATTGACGAATTCTTTTCCCATTGTCTTATCTTGAAGAACATAAAAGATGTGCTTTTCATCTGATCACGCTGGTAACTCCTCTGTGTATCCTCAGACTCCTAATGCACCCAGGTATTGTTTACCAATTTAAACAAATAAATTTCAAGCTAATAATAAGATATTATATTTCATAAGAGTACTAAGGAGTACTCCAATTTTCAAAATCAGGTAATGTTTTTAAAAACCAAACATATCCCAATTCACCTTTTTAGTCATATTACTCAGCATTGTGAACTCAGTAGACAGTGTTAGAACTTACTTTTTGTGTCTATTTTTGAAGCATCAAGTAAAATCAGTTTGTGGGAAAATTTACAAGAAAATCTCCTCCCAACCCAATGCTTTAGTTGACCTCCGGACAGTTTTAATAAAAATAAACATGTTTAATACACTCAATGTCTGGGAAACTTGACTTCTGATAAGGGACCATGAGGAGACATAAAAATGCCATTAGAAAATGCTACTAATATAAAATGAAAAGAAGGGAGGTACTTACTGTGGGAGGAACTGGATCTTGAAAAGCAAGACTCATTTCATGACAGTAGAGGTATAGCAGCAGTCTTTCACACTTCTGTGACAAGAAAAATAGATATCCAAGTAATTAGAGAATCCGACACGATTTGTTCTAAAATAACAAACTACAGAAAATACCAAACAGCTATCAGTACTCCCCCCAGCCCCTAAGCAGAGAAGTGAGCACAGAAACTGTATTTGGAAGCAAGATGAACTGTCATCACTGGTGGCCCACAAGTATTCCCTCTCTGCAATAGACATATCTTCATCAACTCTCATATGCATACTATGAAACCTCATACAGTTACTAACAGTATTATTCAGCATTTGCTGAGCCCAGCAGGCATTCCAGGGAATAAAAAAAAGCATGTGTGGCTCTTAGCGAATTACAAATATTCAGAGACAGCAGCAATATTTTTCCTGATCTGGGAGTAACTGCTCTGTAACTGCAAAGCCTACAGTGCTTTTTGTTGGCAGTAGCAAGGAACATGTTTTCTTTGTGTATCCAAATACATCAAACTGGATCTGGGGCCTTGAAAGAGATTCTAAAAATAGTTTTGTGTGATTTTATGCTTGCCGATACTTTACCAAAATATTTACAGGAGTTATAACTTACATTTTTATAACTAACTTGCATTTAAAGCAAAATACAAACAGAGCTAGCTTTTTTCCTTCTAGATAGCAGCACACGCAAATAACAGTTCTACTGGCAGACTAAGGCCCCAAATAAAATATTAATTTCAGTGTATTTACACAAGCTGCCAGCTGAAACCAAGTAAAACACTGCTGAATGTTTCCAATATAGCTCAAAATTGCTTAAAAGAAGTTTTAAATAAAAAGAAAACTACAAAGAAAGCAGGAAAATCAAAAAAGGCAAAAAAACCCCAAAACTCCAAGAATCCAAAAGATTCTGTCAAGCAGTTCAACTGTCTGCTCAAAGGCACAACTTTTTTTCTTTTAACTACAAGGTTTAAGGGAAAAACAAAAGGTAAAGACCCACTGCTTGCTTTGTAGCTTTTCCATTGGAACATTCAAAGCTGCAAAAGGATAGCAGTTATTCCTAGAGACTTGGGTTAATCTCTGTAGGATCAGTACTGCATCCCTCTGTATCTTTATTGTGAAAGAACCACCTTAATTTTTCAAAAAGATGTTGACAAAGTGCTTTAAAGACTAAAACCATTAGTTGATAACATCACTCTATGCCAAATTTGGAAAGCACAAAGAAAGAAGTTCTCAATGCAAGGTCACTGTAGGAGAGCTGTTAGGAAGAGCACTCAGTAATTCCTAGAACACAGTTCCAGTTCAGAGCACCAGATCACAACCACTTCTCAGACATTCAGAAAGTCTTGTTCAGCATGTTTACATGAAGGCTGCTATGATCTCAGACCTTATTTAAAAAGTTAATTCTCCTTTTCTACCACCACTTTTTCAAAGATGCAGACATTTCAGAATACAAGAAGCAGCAAGACAGCAGTCATTTTATCCTTACTCTACGGTCTATTGGTGCCAAACCCGCAGCGTCTTCCAATTTTCTTTTTTCAGAGCTGTGAGCAGGTTTATCACAGTCATATTCAACTTCTGGCTTGGACAAATCCCGACAGAATGTACAAATCCACTCTCCACTAAAGAAGACAAACAGACACATTGACCTCACTCATGTAGCCCACTCTTGACACAGGGCTTTCCATGTATTTCTGGATAAGTTCTTAATCTGTGGGGTGTTTTTTTTCTGCATTGTGTGTTGTTTTGTTGTTTTTGTTTTTTTTAAAACACTACAAAAGGCAGAGACTACTGGCAAAAATGCTTTATTAGAATTTTGTTTCCTTTTTAATGGCACTGATGTAATTAATGGTGTCATAACAGAAAAATAACTTGTCATAACAGACCAATGGCATGTATGTTTGTTAGCACTGAAATTTTTCACTTGAGTTCATAGGATTTAAGCAAAGCACTATGAAGAGTTCTGTTTCCTAACTAGAGAGTAACTGAATGAATCGTATAGGACAAACAGAACAAAAAATGTTAGTGTTACAGGGTGAGAACTATATATTGTCTCTACAAGCTTCATTTACAACATGTTACTACTCTATATAGACTAGCCTAGACAAGACATTTTGGAAAACTGGAAATTCTTCACTCCTTAAAACTCTTCAGATGTTTCCAATTTTATTGGTTAGTTTAGGAAAACCCGACAGATTTAAACAACAGCATAAGATTACGACAAAAATAGTTCTGCAGGCTATGTTCACTGCTTCTCTAATCCGATTGTGAACCCCAAAGTTTTGAAAAAGCTATGAAGCGCCTATGTTTTCAATACAGCTCTCCACAAACTAAAAAACTTGCATGCCTACAGACAACCACAAGAGGGCTGAATTGTACTTCTTACATAGTAGACAGAATTCAGCAATAACCAGTTATGAGACCTAACTGCGTGTATTTACTCAGAAGTATGCTATAAGATCTTTGTAAATGGGAAATACCTTCTGCAGCACCTTGTAATTTATCTTGATAAGAAGGCTAAAGATTTCCCAAGTTAAAAAAAACATCTTACTGATTTTTATTTAGAGTAATCCAAAGATTTCCACCATCTGCTAGTTGTAGCATACAGTAGTGAATAATGGGCATTTTCCTTCAAAGAGAGTTTTACCTTCCACTGTCTTAACTTGACCGAGTTATTTATATGATAGTGTCATCTCTGTGCCTGGACTAGCATCAGAGAAATGATGTGGTAGATATACAAAAATAGATTCTGGCCATGATCTAAAGATCTTATGATACAAGTAAACAGGAAATAGGTGGAAGATGGAGGAACGATGCATTTAAATATCCAAGAATCAGGAAGAGTACGGGGGGATGGAGTGAATGCAAAAAGATGCAGTGACCTCTTATGAATCTGTAGGGGAAATTGTTCTATCCACCTGAAGCCAGAACAAAAAGCAATGATGAAAGAAGTAGACTGACACTGCTGACATAGTAATAAAGGAATTCTTTTGTGCATTTGAAGGAACTAATGCTAAGAGACCAAAGTTTGTTAAGTACACTGTTACGGCTGAAAAAAAAAAAAACAAACCCAAAACAAATCTACAAAGATGAGAACAAAAACCTAACACATCTGAAGCCAGGAGGAAAATTAAGCTAACCATGGTTCTAAAGTCCAGAAACACAGTGCAGTTGTATTAATATGCACCTTTACAGATCTGAACCTTGTCAGAGAAGTTGGTTTTGGCTCCCTTGCCCTCAGACATCATCATCTTTATCCCCACAGAATGATCCAGTAAAGAAGAGAAAATTCAAAGATTTCTTTTTGAAGCTTTAATTTAAATAGAAGCAAAGCCTTGTAAATACATAGTTACTTACCTGCTTTTTTTCTTGTCAGAAAGGCACAAATGTTTATAAGTTTGTTTACTCTAATTTATGGTTTTGTTTATAACACAAAGCTGTAACACAGTGTAATTTTATTTTAAAAAAAAGAACTGTAATTTGAAGTTTCATAAGGTAGAAGAAACATTTTTATGCATAATTTCTAGTGACATTTAAAAGAGTAGATGTATGCAGAAGTATGCTTGTTCAAAGTAGCAGAGATGATCAATGAATGAAACTAAGCTGCTATACAAATCTTTTACACCAGCAAACTATGCTCATATTTAAGAACAAAGCCTAATATTTACAAAAGCATTAAACAATGAGCATGTTATGACAGATGTTTTTATCCTTTAATACTTCTAAGCTTATTGCATGGCATTTCCAAGTTGGAACATTGCAAAATGCCATTTATTTTAATCAAAGACACTAATTCCACAAGCAAGAGCCAGTAACGCTTATAACCTGTTTAAGACTGTATTTTGAAACTCAAGAAACCAATCATGAAAGCCTACTGCTTGTTTCAACATTGAACAAGATATTACTAGACGTCAGTCGCTACATCCCGTGCTTGGACTGTAGCCATGTTTAGCACTATAGTAAATAATATGTTTCATATTATATTAGCATAGATTTTTCTTTAATATTATTGCTATTGTTATTATTATTATTATTGAAGAAATTTAAATATTTTCTGTCACCCTTAAAACATTTCACAACAGATTGGTAATTCTGTGGCCCAATTTTAATAATGGATGCCCTAGACGTAAGTGATCTTGCTTAATTGCCCAAAAAGTGAAGAGTTCTATTATTGGGGCTGCAAATCTGTAAAGTTAAACTAGAGCGTCAATACAAGTTCCAATTTTCACCAATTAATAAAACTTCTGGATTCAAGGCCCAAAGAAGACACTGCTTCCTTTGAGGCTGAAACTCTTGTACTGGGTTTCACAATACAAGCTTATGCCTTTTAGTACAAGTTTAGATGAAACTGAAGGTGTCATAATTACCTTGGAAAGCTCATCAAGGTAGGGACATGACAAGAGAGATGGAATACTTTGGGACACTTCTCACAGCAAAGGAGCTCCCCTCCATTTTGACATACTGCACACCAATCTTCATTGGGATCATCCTCTTTTCTGCCCTCTCCAATGTGGGAGGGGCCCATCCATCCTGTCTTCCCACTGGATGAATTCTCCTGCAGTATCCCTGGTTGATCATCTGTGCTGTCCGGTGCATCTGTCCTTATGACAGTTTCATCAGAAGTAGAATTATGATTGCTATCTAACAGCAAAGAAGTAAGTATGCTTCTTGAAAAGGTGGCCTGTAAGAAGAAACAAAGGAATCCAGATTATAATATTTATGTGAATTTACATGACCCTAACAACAAATAAGCTGATCAGAATAACACATTTATATGCAAGCAGCCCTACAACTTGCTACACGCATGCAAAATTTACTACTGTACCATAGCATCATAGAATCATTAAGGTTGGAAAAGAACTCGAGGATCATCAGTCAACTAAACACAAGAAACTAGCCATGAAAGGCTATTTAATGCCCTGAAAATAAGACTAATATTTCATGCCCTAAAAGTCTAGCAAACTTACGTACGTATAGGCACTGTGATTAGAAACATTTCCTAGAACCCACATGAAAATTTGATGTTTGCAAGCTATTTCCTGCCTTCCCAGGTTTTCAATGGACAAAAGCAGTCTGATGACACCAGTTAATTAATTGAATTAGCAGTAGAACTAGTTTGGTTCTGAACTTCACCTCTTTGTTTTATTTAGCTTTTTAGTTAGCTTTTTAGTTTTTTGCTGAAGAAGTCCCCAACAGAATATTAGTAAATTATTTTATTCCCCATAAATACAAAACACCCTCCGCCAAAGAGAAAGAAGATCCTTATAACTTGATATTACATTCTGAGGACGGGATTCCTCATCTGTTTCTTGCTTCACTACAACAACTGGGAAATCGAAGTTCTCATTTGGTACACTTGACTCCTGTTTAATTCTGATCGGCTCCAACATAACAACTGGAACTTTATGTGTAGAATCAGCTCCTGGTGGTCTGCTGGAGGAGCCAGAACTGTCAATAACAGAAAGAGGCAGGAAAAAAAAAAACCTTAATTAAGAGTCACAACTGAATGCCTTTTGTACACTGATGCTTTCCGAGACCTCAGGATGCTAATCTATTTTGCTTCTTTGAATCCTAAGCACTACGGTATTACTTTTATAGAACACAACATCCAAGTTTATTTCCTTTCATGTATATTGAAAAGGCATTACAATAAGGGAAAATTTTAATGGCCCAGTTCCAGAACTAGAGAATTACTCACGGTTTTACTGTCCATTAGAACAAGACTTGTCAATCTGTTTCTTTTAGGTAATACACAAAAAAAGCACTTCCACTGAATGTCATCCCACTTTGGAGGAGATGCAGCTGTATTTTGGGGAAGGCCAGCGTTTCTCCAGAGATGAACTGATCATTGTAAACCACACAAATGAATAAACTAGATAAAACACATATTTACACTATCTTGGAAGAGTTTCTTACAGCCCTGCAGCTCTAACAAAACTGGGACCCTAGTTTTACAACTAGATCTTTTTGCATGTGTTTAGGCATAACAGGATGAGAATGGACAACCAAACTCAAAAATACCTTCTTTTTCTTCTTCTTCTTCTTATTATTATTTTAAATAATTAAGAATTTTAAATCTAACAGAATGAATTCAAGTGGCAGCAGCTGGAATCACATATTTTAAATGCAAGTAAAAAACTCTTTAGACAAACATTTAAATAGTTCATAAGAGTCCTTCACAGACTTTACCATGTAAAAGGAATAGAGTAAAAGGTATTCTGCACTAAAAAGCAACTGCAATTCCAACTCAAATAGGATGAATGTCATATGATTTTTCTCTGCATTAAAAATCATCTCATATCAGATGTATGCTCTAATTTACTGGAACACATTAATGGTCCTGCACTCTTCAAACAACATTGCATAATTCTATCTGTTCATTAATATTCCATCACTAAGGGATAAAAACATTTGTGTAGACTCCCAGTAGATATCTAAGTGCCCACTTAAATAATTGTATTACGGGATAAAATTCTTAATAACCATCTTCCTAACATCAATTTCTTAAATATGAAGTCATTTATAGTTTCACAAGGACTTGCAACTTTTTCCTTTAGCTGATTTTTCTGAATTTAAAACCTAATTTAGAGTTGGCAGTCTTTTAATAATGCCAACCTAGCCATCATTTATAGGGTTAATACATTTTTAGATGTGCTATTAATACATTACAAATGTAAATACTACTTTTAGAAAGCAAAGAGTGCTGTGATAACCATCAGGCCTGGCCTGTTAACAGAGAAGGTGAGGCAAATTGACTTCTATAAGCATCAATGAGCAAAGAGACTGAGGCATGTTCTCTGGAGGTGAAAGTTACATTTTCTTCTCTATCAGTCTTTCCTTACCTCTCTCTGCTCCCAACACTGGAGGCACTGGGTGAACGAATTGGAGGGTGTATGTTTGTCACACTGACTCCTCCTACAACAGAAGACTCAGATTAGAACAAAACACAGATCTATGCCAAGTCTGCGATGTGACTCACAGAAGTATAGAGGTTTTGGGGAAAACTTCTCCTGCAGTGTCGTTTATTTAACCCGTATCTCGTTTAATAGAAATTCATGAGAGGATGAGAAGGATGAGAAACAGAGGGAAGGAGAGGACTGAAAAGGGGCCCATTGCATGTAGCAGGCTGACGGGTCAGTACCTTGGCTTGGCTTACCCCTCCACTTGATCACTACAGTTTGTTTTGTCTTATTAAATTCCAGCAGCTATCTCAAGAGATCTGCTAGGAAACTTTAAGCCAGATGAGCCGACGAGTAGGAAAAGGTCTGGGGGCCAGATATGAGAGAGACCAAAGGTCTGGGGATCAAAGAGCCAAAAGACTTGTCAAGGACATTTTTGCTGAGCACTGGTCCCGAGAAATCAGAGTGGGCTGTCTGTGCTGTCTGTGAATGCATGATCCACTTGTGTCAGCTAATCTGCCTAAGCGCATGAACATCACGTGAGTGCACAAACATTGCACGAGTGCTCACCAGCTCACTAAAGATCAGATCAGGAAACGGCAGTAAGGAACATGGTGACAGGAAGCCCCTGTGTCCTTCAAGCCCACCACATTTAGCTACCCATAACAGTAACTTCTCTGGTCAGCCCATGTCAGTGCTGCACTACCCGTCCAGTGAGAAAGATTTTCAAATATCCAAACTGAACTTCCAAATTCACCACTTGTAGCCACTGTCTCCTGTTGCATCCTATCTTGCTTTTCCAAATACTTGTCTTTTACCACAGCTTCTAGGTTTTAATTTGGTGTAACCCTAAGAGTGACATTTCTCTATGGACTTCTATGCAATTTGCAAATAACTTGGGCTGCACCAAAAGAAGCGTGACCAACAGGTCGAAGGAGGTGATTCTCCCCCTCTGTTCTGCTCTTGTGAGACCCCACCTGGAGTACTGTGTTCAGATGTGGGGCCCCCCAACATAAAAAAGACATGGACGTGTTGGAGAGAGTCCAGAGGAGGGCCACAAAGATGGTCAGAGGGCTGGAGCACCTCCCGCATGAGGACAGGCTGAGAGAGTTGGGGTTGTTCAGCCTGGAGAAGAGAAGGCTCCAGGGAGACCTTACAGCAGCCTTCCAGTACCTGAAGGGGGCCTACAGGAGAGATGGGGAGGCACTCTTTATCAGGGAGTGTAGTGATACGACAAGGGGTAACAGTTATAAGCTGAAAGAGGGCAGATTTAGATGAGATATTAGGAAGAAATTTTTTCGTATGAGGGTGGTGAGACACTGGAACAGGTCGCCCAGAGAAGCTGTGGATGCCCCAACCCTGGAGGTGTTCAAGGCCAGGCTGGATGAAGCTTTGAGCAACCTGGTCTAGTGGAGGGTGTCTCTGCCCATGGCAGGGGGGTTGGAACTCGATGATCCTTAAGGTCTCTTCCAACCCAAACCATTCTATGATCTGCATCTATGATCTGGCCACTTTTGTTCCTAATGTTAAAATATTGTCTCAACTTCCTCTCCTAATACAGTTTCTACAACTTTGCCTTCATTTTCTCATCTTTGATACAAAAATAGAAGTAACTAATTCTGATACCAGTGTTAACATTGCCACATTAGATTTTTCCATTACACTACTTCAACAGAAAATTGCACCATATTCCCGTTACCTGAGAGGCCTGGTGATGGTACTGATGAATTTGGTGACTGCACAGTTCTGTTTGAAGGGGGTTTTGGCTGATTTTGCTCTGCAGTGCCATCCTTCCTTACAACATTATCCAGCGTGATGTTTCCTGGGCAATCAATCTAAAGGTGGGGAAGAGAGAAGAAGCAGTTAGTGTTAGGAGGGGGGAAAAAAAAAACCACAACAAAATCCCTCGAAAAACAACAAACACACCCCATGCTTCTGCTATACTGTTATTTTGAAGGTGAAGATGAAAATGCATTTCTCCTAACTTTAGCCACCTAAAAAGTGAAGTGGTCACTTTAAAACATGTCATCTTGCTTTCTCTAAAAAGAAAAGAAAGGGACAAATCCAGACAGTGCTTTATTTTAAGATCAGATGATTCTCTAAGTGCCAGTTTTTCTCCATCAGCTACAGAGAAGGCTTACATCAGACAAGCAGCTTTCACACATTGAAGTATGAGATGAATTTTTATCTCCACACATTTTTTTGACATGCTCATGTTATATCCTCTAAAAATACAATAAGCAAGACACAAACTACCCATTAACTTGCTAGTGTTTAACAAGCCTGGAAAAACCTCAAGAGACAGACAATTCCATTTGTCCCACATACCTTCTGGACAGGTGCCATGCATATTGACTCAAAATGCAAACAGCAAACCAACACTTGTTTTTTTCACCCACAGTCCAGGCCAGACAACTGAACTCTGTTTTAGGGGCTCCCAATTTACCATTCCAACCTTCTGTAAAAACTATACATTCTGGTTTGATAAAGAGGTGACCCTTTGAAACATTAGGGGTTTTGCAATACTTAAGATATTAGGATAAGAAAATAGCTCACCTTGGTATCAGTTTTCTCAGTTATCCAGACACCTCACAAATCCACTGGTCTCAACTGCATTGACTACTGAAATTTCTATTTATAAGCTAGACTTATCTGAAGTGGATGCAGAAGTCTCTGCTAGGTCAGCATATTTGCAGTGATTTGGGCCATGTATCTTAATAGCATAAACTTATCTATATGCAAGTAGAAGAGTTCATAATAACACTTTGTACAAGAATCAGTACTAAAATGTCTCACAGATTAGTAGTTTTATGATTGTATTGCATAATTCACCTTTTAAGTCTGACAGATACTTTAATTCTCTACTCTAGGTACTCTATTTAAAAAATAGAACACTTTATCTGAGAGTTTATTGGTGGGAACAAAAGAAAGGTGGGAAAAACAAGGAGTAACATCAAGTTATGACTAGAAAACCATGACATTTCTGATATCTACAAACCTTATGCCACAAAAATAGGCTTGGCAGTTGTTTGAAAGAATGAAGTCAAACTGATAAAACTCAAGAGCTCTAACATGGACCTCTGATAAACATGTACCAATCAGAAGAAACTATGAAAGAGAAGTTTAAAAGCTTAAGAAAAGATGCTCCTTCTATTGCCTGCTCAGAGGCATGCTACATACACGAAGAAAAGAAGTACCAAAAGGAAAAAATATAAAGAATATATCCAGTATACCAACAATTAACACCTACCTAAGGCAGCCCTTTCAATGAATTAAAATATAGTTTAAAAATGTTAAAAATTTGCCAGAAACACCAGCAAAACAGTGTGTCCTGCTTTTGGCTGGGATAGAGTTAATTTTCTTGCTAGTAGCTTGTATGAGGCTATGTTTTGGATTTGCGCTGAGAATAATGTTGATAACACAGTGACATTTTAGTTGTTGCCAAGACATGTTTACATTAAGCCAAGGACTTATTCAGCTTCTCATACTGTCCCTGTCCTCCCAGCTTCTTCTCTACAAGCTGGAACCAGCTGACCCAAACTGGCCAAAGGGGTATTCCATACCATAAAATGTCACACTCAATATATAAGCTAAGGGGGTTTATCTGGGGGGATGCAACCACTGCTCGGTGAATGGCTGGCTGTTGATCAGGCAGTGGTTGCATCACTTGTTTTTCTTGGGTTTTCATAACAATTCAGCAGTAGTAGTAGTAGCAGCAGCAGCAGTAGTAGTGGTATTTTAAATCATTAAACTGTTTTTATCTCAACCCACGAGTTTTCCTACCTTTTCCCCCTGATTCTCTCCCTCATCCCACTGAGGGGGGGGGTGGAGGTGAGTGAACAGCTGTGTAGTGCTTATTGCTGGCTGGGATCAAACCATAACACAATGCTATCTATAGATACTGGTAAACAAAAGCTAAACTAACTCATTTTGCTAGTAACAATGTGGATATGGAAGTGGAATATGCAGCATCTAAATAAACAAGTCCAATTACAATTACAACCTGCAACGTTATTTTTCTTGGTTATCCTAACAGCTGTCTCCCAGAACAGTTCTGAATATCACCAGCAATATGTAACCAATCCTGCACTCTTGTTTTCTGGAACTGTCTCATTTTGACAAACAGAGCAAGAATTTCAGTCTAAAAGGTTTCTACTTCTCACAAACATTAAAACTTACTTTAAAATAGAATTCACAAAACATTGCTTTTATGTTACACTTACATCAGGAAGAGATGGTAGATTGTAGGAGCTACCCACTGGAGAACTCAGATCTATCACAGGGGGACCATATGTCTTCCCATCACATCCTACAGCACTAGTGACTGTGGGGCTGGATGGAGTGGATGTCGTGCTGCTTGCAGTTGAAAGGGCAGTTGAAGTTTGTCCACTACCAATCTGCCACTAAAAAGAAAAGACAATAATCCACAATTCAGCATTATTTTTTTCAGCAGATCAAATCTATTGGATATGCTGGTTCTGTTAAACAAGCAGCTTAGTTCAGTAAGCTAAATTCAAACATAAAATCCTGTTTTACTCTGAAGTTATCTTACTCAAGAACCAATCTTACAAGACAAGGGACTATGACAAGTAGTTGAAAATTATGAACAGAAGAAGAGAATGTGAATTCTTAAATTCAAAGCTACATCTTGATGTTAAGTATCTATTAATATTTCACGCTGCATTGACAGTGTTGTGGGAGAATGTAACAGTTTTAGTGAAATAAAAGCATTACAGATAATAGGCTGAATGCACAACTGCTCCAGTGCTTTATTAAGTAAATAGCTATAGTGTCACCGGGACGCCACTAAGTATTTATGTTGTGCTTCCCTTAACAACTTAAAGTGATTAAGAATTTGAAATGCTGACTGGATCTCCACCCACATATATGTTTAACACCACAATATGAAGTGCACAGTCAATTCAGACTAAATTTCTTTCTCATGTAGTGTCGTGGGTTAAGCAGAGCAGAGTTAATTTTTTTTTTCCTTTTCCCTTCTCTTCATAAATAGCTAGCAAGAAGCTATGTTTTGGATTCCTGCTCAGGAGAGAATTGATAAGAGATTAATTGGGTGGGGGCAGGGACTGTGTGAGCGGGTGTGTGTGGTTTGGCCCCCAGCCAAGGGCCAACCCGCCACATATAGACATATGCAGTTTTCAATGACTCTAATGGATTTTCATGGCAACCATAGGCAAAATTTGACTCTCCTCAATTCCTTTATAGTTAGTCATTCTATTTACTGGTTTCTAGCTTCAGAAAGACATTACTAGATGATGAAAATACTTGAAAGAAAGGCTTGCAGACAGGCCAATCTTCTTTTCAGAGGCACAGAATAGAAGCGACTTAGTTTTTTACTACAGGTTCTCTTCTTCATCCTGTTAATAGGCTTTTTAATAAAGATTTGCCTTCCCGAATGTCCAGAAAACATCTGAAGTGTTTGCTTCTGCACCAGTTCAACTGCTGATTACCTGAGTATTGATCAGTCTTACTCAGTGGAGGTCCCACAATTGTGGACTTCCTTTTCTCTCCTCATCCGTAGAAGTTCAGATTTGGCATACTCTGGAGAATGGTAGCAGCTATAGCTTTTTAGTCAAGCTTTTCCCTGATTCCTAGTAAGGTCCCTAGCATCAAGCTAAACAGTGGGATTTTCTATTTTGTCTGTCCACTGATTGTAGTGTGCAGACCACGGCCATGTCAAGTTTTGCATAAGTGGCCAGAGATCACAGTAATAGCAAACAAGAGGATGAAACACACACATAGCACACACAGTGGCTTGCTTCTGTAACACTTCAGCTGCTTAGAACTGTCAAAATGAAAGAAACTTGACAGTTATCTCCTTAAGAAAACTTTGGGTATCTTGTCATAGAGAAAAATACAGTCTCTGTTATAATTTAGAAGTACTCTAGAAACATAATATAGAAGTAAGATTATATAAAGCACATTTGTTTTATTTCTACATGGTGAGTGAAAAGGGAAAGAAACTCTACCTGTTTTATAGCTTGCTGTGCCAAGAACGCCATTTGCAATGGGTTGGGCTTTATTGCTTGTCTTGGTAGGTTCTGATTTTGGGGAAATCTCATCTGCTGTGCAGGAAAAGCTGAACCGTTGGACTTGGGGCTATGATTCTGAAAATGAATCAAGCGCGGAGGTGCCTGCATGAAAACAAACAAAGACTTCTCGTATCTATCCAATGTTCCAGAAATTTTTACTGAGTGGGCCATTTAAACTTCTGAAACTCTTTAAGAAATTAGATGCAAACAAATAGCACAACACCATTTATCTGAATGATCACACAACACATTATTTGTCAATGTTAAAAACAAAACCTAATAGATGGATTTGGATTATTCCAATATAATAAATGCAGATACTCTCACAAGAGCCAGTGAGAGTATTTCCAACATTGAAAGTTATATAGGAGAATCTCAGTTTTATGCAAAAAAGCCTTGGAAATACATTAATGACAGATGTAGTTTTTAATAATTTGACAAAAATACAAAATACATAGCTCAGCACTATATATGGCTGGATACCACATGATTTGGGTTTTTTGTTATAAAAACAGGTTGAATGCTACCATGCATTCTGCCAGACAAGATTAAAATGCCCATTCAATTCTCAGTAATGTTCCCTAAATATGCTACAGATGAAGCTATCTGAAGTTATGCATCTAGACATAATTTCTTTCTTTTTCCTATCTTTCTTTACTTTCTCTTTCAGTGCTATGGAAAAAAGGAGAATCTTCTCTGGATATAGTCATAACTCACCTGATGAGAAGCAGGAGGTTGTTGCATGGCTCCGGGCATTCTTGGATTTGGTAAACCTACTGGACCTGCTCTGCGTTGAGCTTGCTGTCTCTGAGCCATGACCTGTTGCTGCATATGCTGGAGTCGGAGCTGAGCTAAGCTTATCTGCGTTGGGAACTTGGACAGCTGGTTTGAAGGTAAGCTTCCTGGTGGCTGTAAATTTGTTTCCATGACAGGGTTCTTGGGCATATGTGGTGGGGTTTCTTTATCTTCAATCACCAAAGAACCTGGTTTAAACAAAATAAATAAAAATAATACCACAATTTTGCAGCTAGTGGAAATGCTATTTTTCACAATTAGTTCCTTTTATACCATCAGGTCATCATTTATTATTGTAATGTAAAGAAGGGATAAACAGGAGATAGAGGACTCCATCTATTTTGTCTGTTTTCATGCAATAAAATGTTCATATTTTACAATGCAGAAAAGGAAAAACTAGCAAACTGTCCTGTGCTACAGCCTCCTCTATATGGTGGATTCTCCTCAGAAGGTGTCCTGGCCTTTCCAGAAGAGCAAGGGAGCAAAGTTTCAATGGGAAAGAGCATCCTGATCCAATCATCTGACAAAAAGATTTTAACTGTATCATAATACTTAAAGATATTGTGATCCTTTCTGGCCCCTGAGTCAAAATAATAGAATACTCAAATTATACTCTCAGTTGCTACACACCAATTCTAGGATGTGATGGGCACCTCCAGGAGATGTTTTATCTCTCTCCACTAACTTAGAAGGAAATTTGAGTAGACAGAGGTAACATCTAGACAATTATGCTGGGTGAGAGATTTTATATGAAGAGGCATACAGTGTGACTACATAAAACTCTCATGTAAAATTCCGGATACCTGATCCAAGAAAGATTAATTCCATCTGGAACGGAGTTTTACTTGATTCAAAGGAATAGCACACTGTTTGTACAGGAAAAAGACAAAGACACTTTCTTTGTTTAAAACAGAGTGAAGTACGCAAAGTTATGGTCCAAGATCAAGAGTTACAAAAATGCCAGTGGTCTGTGGAAGGTTGCACAACAGCTTTTCAATACGAGTGGGGGATAGACACCTCATACTCCCTTCTCTCCCAGCAATTTAGGCTTGTGTCCCAGAAGAGTTCACCTCATGAGGTAGGTACACTACATAGCAGTTTGACAATCCCTGTTACAGCATAACTTGAAATCACCCTCTGCCACTTCTCTCCTCATATCCATCTGTCTCTATGGATCTTGTGCTGTCTAGCCTGGCTCATCTTGGAGTAAATTACCTGAAGGAGAAGGAAACTTCTTGCATTTTATATTCTTCTTTTTCATCCCAATATCTGAGAAGCTATGCAAGTAGCATCATTCTAGTCCTCTAACTAGACATAGACACAGAGGGAGTCTAGGCCAGTCAACATATGTAGTGCAGAGCAGGGCAGAAAGCTAACATGAACAATACTATTCTCATATCGACATTCAGTAATTTTGGTGTTGCACACATTTTAATTACTATTCCACCACATCAGTCATTAACAGAAATAGTATATATGCTAAATACAATGGAAAAACCCTACCCATTTATTGCCTAATACCCTTTACTAGGCCTGTAATAGGTCTAGTCAATGTTTCCCATAAAGGGAGCAGAGAAAAATACAGACGGATAATACTGTTTCCCATATACAGCTGTATGAAATATTTCACTACAGTCAAAATAGATGTGTTTCATTTTCTTTCTCTAGAAAGGGAATTACCTTGACAAAAACAGTATTGACTGTACTACAATAAGCTGTCAGACCCATACCACATTTTTATTCTGTTCTCTCCAAGTCTAACTGCATCTCCAAAAGTCTTTCCAGACTTAACACCTGTGGTATAAAGCTATTTACCCAGAGGTACTCCAGAGAATGATTCCCTTCCATTATTCTAGAAAACCACGGGTTATCATACAATTTGTGGAATCAAAACACTGTAAATGTTCTATTTTTTTTTCTTAAATACATTCTGAAATTCATAAGAGAGCTATCCTATTAGTGTGCAGATGCTATCACACTGTCAGCAACATGCAGCCTGATGAGAATTCAAGCCATTCCCAGAGTACCACGTTTTATTATTTATACTTTATTTGATTTTTTTCTTCATTGGTTCTTAAATCTGGTTTATCTAAAGAAATTTAACATGTCTTAGCATAAACACAACAGCCTAAAGGTTGTGATTTCTGAAACCAGATAGATAAACATGATCCGGTTTTATCTATTGCTTAAATAGATAAACTGTTACAAGAACTCCTGTGCTGATCTATACAGGTGCCATCTCTGTGGTAGCACTTTTCAGAATTTAAGGGAACATATTTCAGCAGTTCAGTGGCTCATTAAATAAACAAATAACAAAAAAGAGCTACCAAAGCAAACACAAGAAAAAGCCCTCTCTTAGCAAGCATCATCTCAGTTTAGCAGCAGTTCACAGTTAGCATGACAAAGCTTGAAAGTTTGTTTCTGGAAACAGATTAACTTTTGACTCCTTTCCCATAGAAAATTATTTACAAAGAAGGAGCTTGAGGAATTTCCCTACTACCATCCAGTGTACTGGTGTGTGGGGAAAGGAGCTTGTTCACCTTAAAGCACTTTCTTTCTCTGCCTTTGTAAAACATACATTTGCACCTCTCTGTGCATTTGAAGAGCTGACTGCACTTTCTCATGACAGGCAGAAAAGGTCTCACAAGTTTCTTACACAGCATTCTGCATGACAGAAAAACAAAAAAAAGCCCATCAAGCCAACAGTGGAGAGAGAAAGGAAGTATGACAGCAGTCAAAATCCTAAAAAGACCTCTAAGCTTTAATTCCTGCTCTTAAGATGATGAGCTCCTAGGATGCTTATCTCCATTAAACTCAGGCTTTCAGGCAATCACACAAGAAGGCTACCTGCAAAGCTTCCAGGTTCTGGGATTCACCAGTTATCATGAAACCCCAGCAATTTATAGCTGTAAGAAAAAATGTAAAGACCAGTTTGAAGACTAGATCAAAATCCATTAGGACAATGAAGTACATTTGCAACTCTGTTAGAAACGCACTTTCTCCTGAATTCCACCCCACAACTTCAGGAAAAAACAATCTAAAAGCAAGACAACTGCCAAAAAGTAGTGTTCCCTTCCCTGTTCTTCTTTCTCCCTTTCTCTTCATCTCAATTCTCAAAGCTTATTGTTCAGCATGGCAAGTGAGCGAATGGGGGTTCTGGATATGTTACGGTGCTGCTGTGGGTTTCAGCTTGGGAAGATGGGATTGAAGTAGAAGAAAACGCTGGAAGATGCAGAATGAGACTGACTTACGGAATCCTTTCTTAGGATGTGAAGCAGGGTTATAGATTGCATTGCTTGCTTCAGAAGCCAGAAGGCATGTACATTGCGCAGGAAACTGAAAGCTCCTATTTTCACCATCACACATACCATTCAAGCAAGGTAAGTTTGTTAATACTTTACCGTAAGAATTTCTAAATAATACTTTTCCCCATACAACACACTTTAAAAGTCTTCTACACATAAGGAGATATATCTAACAAAGTAAACTAAAAAATTAATAGTGCAGAGGCTATTTATCATCACAAAAAGAAAGCTGCTTTCAAAATAGGATCAAGACACCAGAAGGCTAATAAAACTTTATCATACCTAGATTGAAAATATTTTGAGCCCAGAAGCTAGGATCACAGTGAAACTGGATGGTATTGTTAGTCACTGGTGAAGCATCACACCTTGCTCGGAGAAGATACCGTAGACGATATGTAATCTAGAACAGGAACAAAACAAGACTTTGCTTTCTCTGGGGCCAGAGCCATGTATGTGAACAGCATAAAAAGTATTAAAAACCCCAAAAAACCCCAACCAACAAACCAAAAGAAACCCCACAAACCAACAACAAAAAAGCCCCGAACAAGCCCATAGAAAATCAAGGTGAAAGATAAATTTGTCCAAGCTACAAATAGAAGAGGTATTCTTAACATGTTTTCCTTATTTCTAAAGTAGTTTTCAAAACCAATCAACTACAGCCTGAAAAAATTAATTCTTTTCCCCTACAGAAATGCATGTCCTTCCACAAACTTGGTCGTTACATTCAAAGTGAATTACTTGCAAGTGAATTACAGATTCACATAACCATGTTGGGTGTTTTCCATCCAAACCTATGTTAGCCCATTCATTTTTCATTCAAAGAAAAGTATGCCATCCTTTCAGCAACAAGTATTATCACAGGAAATTTTACTTTGTAATAAATTTACATTTTCTTCACACAGCCAAAGAACAGATTTTATAAACTTTGTCTTTGAAACCTCTAAGATTCACAGATATTTTCAGACTCTTCCAACTCCTTGATTCTATAGGACTGGATTATAATTGTGTTACACAAGCAGATATTAAGCACTCGGTATTTATCTAGTTCCTAGAAAGAATTTTCTTGCAGTTCTTTCACTAAAAATACATAACACAGGTACTAATTTTAGAATAACACACAGCAGATACAGAAAAAAACTTCAGATTTCAACACTTAATTTTTCCTGAATAATAGATTATTTCCAGGAAAAGTTCCAAGAAACATACTTGGCAAAATCATCTTACTTGTTTCAAATTATACTAGTTATATTTTACAGGGGAATTTTTTAAGAGCTTCCAGCTTATAAGTTTTTTCCTCCAATTTTAGGCAAGTCAGTTTTAGACCAGATACAAAAAAACATTTATCAAGGCTTAAGTTTTTTTAATGGCCATGGAAAATTTTAAGTGTACTACTATTTTGAATATAGATTTCCTAGGATTTCTGTGTACTCTACCAGAATCAAGTATACTATACTACAGAAATTCATAGAACCAAATCATAGAACAGTTAGGGTTGGAAAGGACCTTAAAAATCATCTAGTTCCAATCCCCCTGCCACGGGCAGGGACACCTTCCACTAGCCCAGGTTGCTCAAAGCCTCATCCAGCCTGGCCTCGAACACCTCCAGGGATGGGGCATCCACAGCTTCCCTGGGCAACCTGCTCCAGTGTCTCACCACCCTCACAGCAAAATATTTCTTCCTAATATCTAGTCTAAATCTGCCCTCTTCCAGTTTAAATCCATTACTCCTTCTCCTCTCACTACACTCCCTGATAAAGAGTGTTTCTCCATCTCTCCTGCAGGTCCCCTTTAGGTACTGGAAGGCTGCTACAAGGTCTCCTTGGAATATTCTCTTCTCCGGGTTGAACAACGTGATCTCTCTCAGCCTGTCCTCACACGGGAGGTGCTCCAGCCCTGATCATCTTTGTGGCCCTCCCATGGACTCGATCCCACAGGTCCATGTCCTTCCTGTGCCGAGGACTCCAGAGCTGAATGCAGTACTCCAGGTGGGGTCTCATGAGAGCAGAGTAGAGGGGGAGAGTCACCTCCTTCAACCTGCTGCTAATGCTTCTCTTAATGCAGCGCAGGACACGGTTGGCTTTCTGGGCTGCAAGCACACCCTACCTGCTCATGTTCAGCTTCTCATTAACCAACACCCCGAAGTCCTTCTCTTCAGGGCTGCTCTCTATCCATTCTTGACCCAATCTGTATTTGAGCTTGGGATTGCCCTGACCCACATGCAGGACCCTAAACTTGGCCTTGTTGAACTTCATGAGGTTTGCACATGTCCATCTCTCAAGGCAGTCAAGGTCCCTCTGGATGGCATCCCTTCCCTCCAGTGTGTTGACCACACCACACAGCTTGGTGTCATTGACAAACTTGCTGAGGGTGCACTCAATCCCCCTGTCCATGTCACCACCAAAGATGTTAAACAACACCGGTCCCAATTATCAACCCCTGTGGAACGCCACTTGTCACCAATCTCCACTTGCACATTGAGCTGTTGACCACAACTTTTTGAGTGCAACCATCCACCTAGTTCCTCATCCACTGAGTGGTCCTTTTGTCAAATCCTTGTCTCTCCAATTTAAAGACAATGATATCATGCAGGATGGTCTTTTTTCATAGTCTTTTGTCCTGTCACTAACACAGACATTGTCTCCTAGCTGTAACCCTGCATTAAAGTCTGGTGGGCATTCCTTCCTCCTAGTTCCAAGTGGTTGGATATGCTGGAGCAGAAGTCTCACAACGCTTCTCCATGCATCATTGTTCAGGAACAGATTTTTCAGATGTCCAAAGACAGGTTCGCTATTGTCCTGGTTTCAGCTAGGACAGCGTTAACTTTCTTCGCAGCAGCTGGTGTGAGGCTATGTTTTGGATTCATGCTGAGGAGAAGGCTGATAACATACTGATGTGTTGCTGCCAGGACAGTCGAGCACTTTTCAACCTCTCTGCCATGCCAGAGTCTGCAGGGGCAGGAGAAGCTGGGATGGAGCACAGCCCCAATTACTAGCCTAGGATTCAACCTTAGGTTTAGGACTGAGACCCAATGTGGCCAATGGTATATTCCATATCATGCACGTCATGCCCAGTATATAGATGAGGATCAGTCCAGAAGTGTCCCCTCTCTCGGGTTTGCCTCGCTCTCTCAGTCAGCTGTCAGTTCCTCGGACACTCGGGCTCTTATTTGCTTTCTGAGATTGCAGTTTCTGGACTCTCCCTGCTCCAAGATCATTAGCTGGGAATGGGCTGAGCCTTGGTCACTGGGTAATGAGCAGTTCCACTGTGTATCACTCATTTGTATATTTGTATGTATTACCATTATTGTTATTATTTTCAGTTTTGTTGTAATTTAATTATTAAACTGTTCTTATCTTAACCCACGAGTCTCTTTTCCCTTTACCCCTTTACTTCTCTCCCCCATCAGGAGGAGCAGGGAGAGTGAGCGAGCAGCTGTGTGGTGTTCGCCAGTAGCTGCATTCAAAACCATAACAGCTACTCCACTCCCAAATAACACCAACTTTCAGCAAAAATTAGGAGCCTAAAACTCATCTGTACTTTTGAAAAATAGTTCTCATTTGCTGAGTGAGGCTTTATGGGCTAGATGGTCTTTTTCTTCACCTGCATAGTGTTTATAAGATTAAGATGCCTGCAACATAACTTGTTTTCTTACTCATATAGCAGAAGTCTTGGCAGCAACCCTAAGCAACTATGAACAACATGACTCAGTTTGATGCCCTTTTTCTCTTTTCAGTTAAAAAATATTACTTGCTGAGGCAATATAAGGCACGCCAAATAAACTTAACTATTTGAAGTAAGTTGATAAAAACCAGTAATATTCTACTATCTGCTATAGCTTGCAGCATTTTAATGGGTATAAAACCCCTACCACCAAACAACAACAAACCCAAAACCAAAGAAAAAAAAAAAAAAAAAAAAAAAAAAAAAAAAAACA
>WKFP01014973.1:42532-64298 GCA_011057875.1 Pterocles orientalis | reverse complement strand
AGCCCCCCCCCCCCGCCTACTCCATTGCTGAGACTATAATCTGTCTTGGTCATATGCACCAATTAATACACACACCATTGGATACTTATAGTCAGGAAAATTACTGGGAGAACTAGAAAAAGCAAGTACCAGTGACCTACAATAAAATTAATTAACTGGTGGCAAATTCTAATGTCATACGTCTGTAAAATTACTGACATCTGGCACTGATAAAAATTAAGTGCTCGTTGTAATTTAAATTCTTAATTTTTCATTGCTGGCACATTTCTGCAATGGTCCATGGCAATCAAAACTGTTTAAGTCTAATCTAAGTCTAACTGCCATCTAAAGTAGAATGGCACTCGAGAAACAAAAACAAAAAATAGATTTTCTAATTTACCTATTTAAAAAATAGAGATCAAACATGTAGCAGCAAGGCACAATCTTATCTTGTGAAAACCACTGCCACTAAGATGGAAGGGAGAATAACTACTTGGGTACAACAAGATAAGGGAAGGGCGTCTGCTGGTTTTTTCCATCTCTATCATCCTCAAAGACAGGCAAAGAGATAGGAAGAGTTCAAGTTGCATTCAGCATCTCACACTGTGTTGAATCTTCCCGGGTACAGCCTTGGAACTCTGCTGAAGGAGCAGTTACAAAGACCTACTGCAGCACACATTTTACAGATTTATTTTTCTCCTAGGTTTGTGGTGCCGAATGAATAAAGCCCCAAGCATAAAAGTATTACATAAATCTTCAAATATGTGTCACAAGCATTATGAAAACATGAATCATAACCTTTCACTTTCTAAGAGGGATCTACACTAAGAAAATAAGTGTGCTGACTGCGGGGAAGAATATAAGACTGCCTTCTAGAGTCTTTATTGCATAAGCTGTTTTGTTGCACCCAAGCTATTGCTGCCCATTAAGTTAAGAGTTACCTAACACAAGCACATTAAACAGGCAACAGTCACTACAGCAAACTGAGATATTAGATTTTCTCTTTCTGGAAAGACAAAAGGAGAGAGGTACAAAATGAACTAATCTAAACATTTCAAGCAATTACAGTGTATATAAAGTTGCCCTCTGTACCAGTTTTAACCTCAAAATCTGATACATACCTGTTTTGGATCTGCTTCCCTGTATATTTTATGTACTTAGTTTTCTCCATCAATTTGGTGATTAGTGTCTCAATGATCACTTTCTGGTTCTGAAAAGCTTCTTCTATAAACTGGTACCTGTAGTAAGTAACAGTGAGCATTTACATATACAAAAGGTGTGATATACTTGCTAAAATGCTCAGTGCCATACAAAAGACTTCTTGAAGAAAGACGCTGCTCAAGTCCAAGGTTTAACTGTCATCATGGAAGCGTATGTCAGCAAATGCTTAGATATTTTTAATAGTATATTTGAATTTATATTTCCTACAATTTTTATTTTATGTATTGAGACTTCATGATTTTCGTAAGTATAAAGGGATATTGCGTGACCATAGCCCAACTTTAGCAAAATAAAAATGAATGTTGTGCTGTAGTCATCATTTTGTCAGTGAAAGTGCATATAAGTTGTTATTTCATGCAACATAAGGATGTAGAAACAGAAGAAAGAAGAGAGATCGCTGAGTCAGTAGAAGTCAGCAACATTTTAAATCAAGGAACCGAAATCATCAACAATCTGAGGAAAAAAACAGAGGTGGCACATTCTGAAAGGGACATAAATCCTAAGAAAAGGAGAACTGAAGAGGACTGCAACTCTGCAAGAGCAAAGTTTAGACCCTTCCAAGGAGCAACAGTGGCCAAGGTTTCTCCACCTATTGGTGTTCACCTGGTCAGGCAAGCGAGCTCTTTGGGTGGTTGCATCAGGTGTAGCGAGCATATTAATATTTAACTTAAGAGTACATCTGTCCCATACAATTACTTTATGCGTTAGCCAGCAAGATTATTGTCTTGTACTTAGACACAGTCCTGCTTTTCAGCTTCTGTTGCTAGTAAGAGATGACCAGAGAACAGCATCCCAAAAATCTGAGTGTTATAAATAATGTTCTCAAAGTACACTATAGCCAAACTTTAGGTTTAGTCTTCCCCTTAAAGAGCTCCTCACAGAAAAAAATGCCCATTTGCTCTGTTCTGAAATTGTTTGGTAATGTTCTGTTATATAATCGTGTTGTTGAAGGACAAATGGAGAAATTACACATAAGCGTACAGTTGCATAACACAGCCCCTGTGCTTTCTGAGGACTCTCTGAAGAGCTGCATACCAACAAATTCTATCCAAATAACTCGGCAGTAAAGAAAGGTCTTGGGCTTAAGTCACCAGATTAAAGACTAGAAGAATCAGGTTTTATTCTAAACTATCACACACTCATCAGTCACTTGCTTTTGGATACAATCTCTGTTTATTTGTGGGCTTCATTTCTGAGCAAAAAAAATGTTATTTCGCACCTTTTTCACCCGACTATTCCATACAGCTAGAGCTACAATCCAACTTCAAGCTACCTTCCTGTCAGTGAGTTGCATAAAACATATACTTAGTTTCAATACCTGTGTTCTTTATGTTCTAGTAACTGACAATCTCGGCAAGTCAGCTTGTCACAGGTTTCACAATACAACTTCAACTGCTCCTTTTTGTGGTAAGGGCAAAACACAGGTCGCTGACTGGTCACACCAACTGCCTCTGGTGAATAAAAGAAGATGTTAGTCCAGACTCCTGAAATTATTAAAGATCTGCGTTCTCCTGTTTTTCCTTACTGTATTCCTCACCTAGATGCTGGAAGGATATATGAGGCCACCTAATCACGAATATAACAGCTGTAAGCTTAAACTCCAATGTCTCACTCTTGATCCAGCATCTCTCATCGAAAATGTCTAGAAGCTATTTTACTATAACTTCTCATGGCCCCACAAAACTATTTACAAAAGGAGTAGCCAGTATTGTTGCAGTTGCTAAAGACATGGCACAACCAGCAAGTTGCTTTCTTAAATGGAAATGAGGAGATTGTTGACTTAATTTGTCGCTCTGCGTTCTTTCTCAGACAAATGCACGAAATGGGGTTTGAGGATATCAAGACACAGGCATTCAAAAGTATAAAACATACTAACACCCCGTCCCTACCCCATTCTAAATGGCTCAGAGGTCTCCTTCTGTTTCAAGTGAGCAAACACCAAAGAGCACAGGAGACACCACCAGATGATAGAAATGAAATCTGTTCTTTAAACAACGTAACTGACAAAGCTCGATCTCATATGAGCTAGGTTGGACATAGTTCATAACATACTTGCCTTTAACATTTCAAACTTAAAATATACTTAGCTACAAGGTGAATTCTGGCATGCTTTATTGTCAGAGTGATGAAAAAATACTATCAGTGCTCCTTTTGCTGCAGTATACAATGATAAACGTTCATTGTCCTGGTTTTGGCTGGGATAGAGTTAATTTCTCCTCAGCAGCTAGAATAGCGCTGTGTTTTGGATACAGTAAGGGATTTGGTATGAGAAGACTGTTGATAATATAGCAATGTTTTCTGTATGTTGCTAAGAAATCCAGGACTTTTCAACTTCCCATACTTTGCCAGTGCGTAGGTGCACGAGAAGCCAAGAGCCAGGATTACTAGCGAGGAACAGACAGGGCCTCAGTCAGCAGGTAGTGAGCAATTGTGCTGTGAATCACTCATTTGTATAGTCTATTATTATTGTTATTATTATTATTATTGCTCCCAGGAGACCTAATAGCAGCCTACCAGTACCTAAAGGGGGCCTAAAGGAGAAATGGGGAAACTCTTTATCAGGGAGTGTAGTGACTGGACATGGGGTAATGGTTGTAAGCTGTCACAGGGTAGATGTAGATTAGATATTAGGAAGAAATTTTTTACTGTGAGGGTGGTGAGGCACTGGAACAGGTTGCCCAGAGAAGCTGTGGATGCCCCATCCCTGGAGGTGTTCAAGGCCAGGCTGGATGAGGCTTTGAGCAACCTGGGCTAGTGGAGGGTGTCCCTGCCCATGGCGGGGGGGTTGGAACTAGATGATTTTTAAGGTCCTTTCCAACCCAAACCATTCTATGATTCTATGATTATCATCATAATTATTATTTCTAAATTTATTTTATTTCAACTATTAAATTGTTCTTATCTCAACCCACGGGTTTCCTTACCTTTACCCTTCCAGTTCCCAGGGACTGGGAGAGGGTGAGCAAGGGGCTACGTGGTGTTTACCGCCAGTGGGGTTTAAACCACAACATTCACATAAACCATTTGGTAGACCTCTAGAAAAACTAGAGGGGCCAAATGTATAAAGAAGTATTTTCTGCAGCTGATCTCTAAAGTCTAAACAATAACTTGCAATCATTCCAGGTGAAAGATAAAATCCATGTGTATTTATTGGTTTAAAACACTTCGCATACAAATCATACAAAATACCAATCTGTAGGGTTTCCTACCAGTATGCAGCATACCTGATAGAAAAACAGCTATCATACCCCCAGCCATGACAGAGTATTCCTTTTCAGTAGCTACATTCTATTGCATCTAATGATTAAAATAATTTTTTTTCTTTTATTAGCTGGATCATTTAAGAGATCCACTTAGATGGAGAGCAGCCAAAGAAACACCAGAATTGATTCAAATGGTTGCACGTTCAGCAATGAAAGTAAAAAAAAGTGACTGGGAGGCAGCAAACTATTAAAACATATCCATTACCAACCAGAAAAATATGGTTCTGATAGTTCATATGCACTGAAGAGTTATATCATAATGAATCTGTCCTTTTATATTTACTAGGATTAAGGAACACAATTTTTTTACATTTATCACTTTAAAAAGAGATATGGTGGTCTAATACAGTTTTCCAAAGCAGACATTCTTTGTGAAATCATAAATCAAGTGTGTTACCTGGAGAAACTTCCTCTTTTTGTCTTACTGTATGATCCTTCGTGAATTTAACCCTCTGGTGAGCTCTGATGCAGGTCTTGCACAACCACTCTACACATTCCACACAAAACCCATTAGCTTCTGCATTGTCTTCACAGCTTGTGCAGACCTGATGTGAACAAGAAAATGTAACTGTCAAAATAAATATAGAATATACATACAAGCTATTGTTGATACACAATCACTGCACTTTTACAGTTTTCCAAAAACCGTGAAATGAGAATGGAAAATGGCCTGAGGTACAGGGACACTATAAATAACTGCATAAAAGTAACCGAATGTGACTTTTCAAAGAAAGTGGTCATTTTGTCAGTGTTACTCTAAAACCTTAACCAGACATGATAAAAGTCAAACCATTATCTTCTGGCTGATGCTGCACACTTAGAAGCCATATAATATTTACTATATACAATATTCTCTTGTGAAATATTTACTAAAGACAGAACACGATCAGATCTGCTCTGATTTTAGAAGCCTCCCTCAGTTCACACAGGAGCTTTAATTTTAGTTTCTGTTCACCTGCTTAGAGTTTCAGGAAGTGCACACAGTACTGAACAGCAGGGTTCTCCTCACGAATCTCTGCATCACCACTTAAAGACAGTAAAAGCATTCCAGTTAACTTCATTCAGTAAAGCTACCCTAGAACAGATGCACTGCAACCAATGCATAATAATTTTCAAGCTGTGGCCTGTTAATTCTTGGGCCTCTTTGGACTATACCCAGGAGATCTAGAAAAAAAATATATAAGGAAAACAAACCTGACAAGTTAAAGAGGTAGCAAATATTTATATCCTATGTAGATAGATAACATATACAGAGAACTATGTCCCAGTTTCCCCTTCAAGAAAAAGGAAAATTAGCGCAAAACTTGCCTTATGCCACAAAGCAAGCTACTGATATAACAGATATTTGAACACAGGAGTTCCAGATTCACAATTCTTCTGCATCGTGTTGCCTCTCAAAGCAAATATCTTCAGACAAACGCAAGGGTTGTTGACCCCTCTTTGTTATCACTTGGAGTTTGAAGCAGTTCCTCTTGTAGTCACTAAAGTCTGTTACTAATAAAATTTGAAGATTATCTGGTTGTCAAGGAGACTGCAGGAAGAACTGAAACAAGAAGGGGTATCCTGAAGAGCAGAATGTGTTTTCCAGCAGTGAAGATGTTAAACTTGTCACCCGGGGAATATGTGGACAGTGAGATAGTGCTGGATCAGTCTCTCTCAAGAGTGATTTACCCCTCAGCAGGAATTGGGGAACTACTGTCCTTGAAGTGTAAAACATCCCGGAGCACAGGAGTTTTTGTAATTACAAGTTCTGAAACTATTGATTAAAGTGTTCTTAGGATGAACTACCTCATTATAATGTGAAAACCACAGACTCTCCCTGAACGAAGACCCTCACTCACCAGCATGGGCAGTAAATTCCAGAAACACCGTGTCTTTAAATCCAAGGGGGGAAGAGCTAACCAAGCACAGTTACGAAGAGATAAGAACTAACCAGTTAGAGGGATACAGCAAAGAAGACGGAACTAACATTTTGAACTGTATAAATGCACAATGTGACTGTAACCAGGCTGTGCGAACTTTGTGGATTACCACCTAGCATCCATCTCTGCGCAGAAGTGCAATAAAATAATACGTCAACTCTGTGCAGATTGACTTGCGATAGACTCCAATTTTGGGACAACACTTTTCATTGAAAGTGACCTGCAAAGGAGAAAAAAATTGGCTTGTGCCTCTTTTTCTGTTTCTCTACAAAAAGGAGGCCTGAAAGCTTTATTGTTTAAATATCTTAATTTTTTTTCTCTTCTGCTTGATTTTTATTTTTCTTCCCCTTCTTCTCTTAACAATAAAAATTCTAGTCATATTCAGACTAGTTGACTGGGGAGAAATACCAAAGTCAAGACATCATAAACATAGTCAAGAAAATGGAAGTAAAGCAGTTAAAGGAAGTTAATTGTAATCAGGAAATTGAAAATTTTTACTTGCTCTTAACCCTTAATTTCAATGCCATTTTGCAAAAAAAAAAAAAAAGTATTCTTAAGGAACTCAGCACAGCTTCTTGGAAAAAAAAATGTAGAACAAGCAAGTATCACTGAGGTATTACTTCAACGTTACATTTTTCTCTGGCAGGGAATCCCATGACAGTAATTCCCTCCCTTCTCCTTTGCCTCCTCTGGTGTGCCAATGCAACCCTTCGCAAGACTGTGGTGTAAAACTGGATTGATTACATTATTGTAGCCCAAGGATCAGTCACATCAGCACTGCAGACTGGGCAGCGAACTGCAGGAGAAGAAAGTTTTAAATTAACTCAGTATTGTTGCCAGAGAGGTATCATTGTGCTCCCAGATACCCAGAGGTGTTTTTGCAAATTAGAGTAGAGAATTTGAGATTGGATATTTGTTTTTCTAGAAAAAAAACCCAGCAGTAATAACAAGTAAGCAAAGGAAAAAAACCAAAAAACAGTAAAAAAGTGTTTCAGGTATTCTTTCAGTTAAAGAAGCAAAACAAAGACAAACAAAACAGAAGGTGGCAGGAACTCAAAAAAAAAACCCCAAAAACCAAAAAACCCCTCCAACACACCAAACTAAAGCAAAACTAACAAAAACCCCACAACAACCTTTCCAGGTCACCTTTAGCAAACTTAGGCAGATAAACTTGCTATCTGCCAGGGCATCAAAGTAAGTTTAAAGGATTTCAGAATTTATTCATTCCTCCTAGGTTCCAAGATCTTTGTCTATTCTCTTTTTTCAACATGTTTTAGGTTTTCTTAACTGGTTGGACCTTCTATAGTTGGAATAAGATGAAGATTGTGATTCAATAACCAATAATCAGGTGCTGTCAAATGAACTGAAACTCTTCCTTGGTAGTACAAAAACATATATTCCAAAATTATACTCTTCAAAGCCCCCAACTGTACGAGAGATTTCTAAAATTTTTCATAGACATCATAACACATGCTGTCAAAATAGTTAGGCCTTCTAGGTAGAAACTAGATTTGCTTCTACCCACTTCTTATTTGAAATACACATTTTCAGATACAGCCTGAATTTCGCCAGAACTCCTAGTTATTAGGATAAGTTGTATAGTGAAAGTAAATTGAAGTACAATTACTGCTAATATTTGCTACACTCTTACAAAACCTAAAACTTATCTCACTCTTATTTTTGCAACTCATACAAGCAGTGCTTCAGTGATTTCAAGGAAAACTCTCCCTAGTTAACCCGTAAGTCTTTATTCTGGTTAGACAGATCTTTATTTTTAATTGAGTTTGTCATTATATTTAATTCAGTTGTAGTATTTATAACCCCAGGAAGTGTTAATTCAGCCTTCATTCAAATTTAATGAAAGCTGAAATTACTCAGCATGTTGCAGGTAAGTACCATTTTTTCTGTTGTAAAAGCCTGTTTATTTACTTAAAAACAGATTTATATGCAAGCGTTGAGGTAATAAAGCTGTCTTCTCAGCTACTGTAGTAACTAGCCATTCTTCCAATTAAATACACTTCAAGTATTAAAAAGATTAATTAAACAAGCAAAGGTTTCCAAGTTTTGAAGGAAGACAGCAAAGTAGTCCACAGAATATTCAGTGAACAAATGTTCCAAACTTCACTAGAATAAATCTGATGCAACGGTTTCCCCCATTGTACCCAAAAAACATCAGTGCTAATAGTTATATAACCACCTCCGGCCACATACAAAATCACTGAAAACAGTACTTATCTTTTGGGACATTCTTGCCTATATGTAAATCTAAATATGAACCACATGCTGATACCTCAAAATGCATGAGCCCTGATCAACATATCCTCCTCTCCCCAACGTCCCATCAACAGCTGCCTCTCTTTGAAGAACAACAAAACCATATTGTGACTCTTCTTGAGTCTATTAAC
Source organism: Pterocles orientalis (assembly GCA_011057875.1). Classification (NCBI taxonomy): domain Eukaryota; kingdom Metazoa; phylum Chordata; class Aves; order Pterocliformes; family Pteroclidae; genus Pterocles; species Pterocles orientalis. Next base: position 55,508 of record WKFP01014973.1, on the reverse strand, counting down.
CATTGCCCTAAAACAGTGGCTTTCAAAGATGTTTTTGCCATGGCAAAACTTTTCGTTTCTAAATTGTCCTAATTCATCGCTCTGTTATGCCAGTCAGACTTGCTGTCTCAGTATCCAGATCTAGTATTTAGACCTAAATGCATACCTTGTTTTGCTACTACGCTCCCAATATCTCACAAAAAGTCCAACTGTTCTTCATTCCTGCTACAACATTTAAAACTCTCCGGTCAGTAACTGGTAAAGACAGGGAAAGTGTTCTTACTGTCAAAAATATTTTTACACGTTCTCTTTTGGACACAGAAACTATTAGAATTAGGACCTAGATTAGAATGCACTACAGGTTCAATATGCTGCAGCAACATCAATGTGATCACTGTGATCTTCTCTTCCACAATTATCTCACACTTCTTGTTTTTACTTTCACAGCCTTGCACATGCATTAAACAATTTTAGATTTCCCTCACTTGTCTCCCCTTTAGTCTTATCCAAATTTAGCACTGGCTTCAGTAATATCTCTTGGGTTTGAAGCTCCTTTCCACTCACTCTTATGAATCAAGTATAACTAATTTTTATTTTCAAACATTTCTACAGCATCCAATAATTTTGCCAAGTCCTTCAATAAATCACAATGTGGAAAAAATTATACAGGATCTGCCTTTTCAAAGTATTTATGTCCTAGTTACCCACAACCTACAATGATTACTTTCAGGAAGATCACAACTTCATTTCCCATTAGCATTTTCTCTTCTGGGAAGATTCCTGTGCTAACAGCCAGCACAAAATCCTTAATGTCCTCTTTAGTACTATCCAGGAAAGCCTTTGTGGAACATAGACTAGGGAGTTTTATGCTTTCTTTATGCTTACTTCTTTCACTCCTTAAGTTTTCAGTAGTAATTGCTAGAAAGCACAGCTATGAAAGAAGGGCACTGAACTGCCAAAATCAGTCTTGGATAAGATAAAGATGATTTTAGATAGATGGATGGCATTTCAACGGATTTCAGTTATTTTTCTCACTCCACAATGCCAGGTTCCATGGTATCCCATTCACTCCTACAGTTTTTATTCAATATGCTAAAAACTATGTTAGCATTATTACCATTTTAAACCTAATACAACCAAACATTGAATTTGAAAGGGGGTTTTTTGCAGCCTCTCTTGGATTGAAACAAACCAGTCCTTCCTAACAATATGCATATACAGGCTAGTCACAGAATCATTGAACGGTTTGGGTTGGAAAGGGCCTTAAAGATCATCTATTTCTAATCTCCCTGACCAGTGGTTCCAAGTCACAACATCCCTTGCAAGCCCATCGCTTGCCTCCAATTCCAGTTTCTTACATCCTGCTAAAGCTGTCCAACTATCAAAGCCAGAGTAATCATCTCAGTAGAAAATTTCTACAAAATAGCAAAAGTTTTTGATAGAATTCGGATGATCTCTAATACAATATTTCTTGCAACTCTCAGTATCTTTTCCACTTCCTCCTCTTCTGTTTCTCTGATCTGCTGCCTGTCTTGCTACTAGCAATTTTTCTTTCTCTTTGCTCTTTCAAAGGCAAAACAAGACAAGCCGATTACAAGGATCTATCAACCTTAAACCTTATAACATTCCCCCTTAAACAGGACGCTGATCTGTTTAACTACTTCGCTGTTCCACAACAGACGGCTTTATAGAACAGTGTAGCTTTTTTTATGGTTCCAATGTCAAAGTACAAAGGAAAGTCTAAAAAGCTTCATTATCATACAAAAATAAATCTATCCAAACAAAACAGAACTGCACATCATTTCCAAGAAGTAAAGTACACACTCACTTAGTAGGCATCCAACAAAACACCTAGCTCCATTTAAAAAAAAAAGTCAGCAGAAAAGCACACGAATGTACCACTCTGCTGGTTCAGCAAAGTTTGCTGGTTTACCTCAACTGCTGCAGAAGTGTGCCGAGTTCAGCCAGGGAACTTAGCTGAATGTCCTGGTTTCAGCTAGGACAGTTAACTGTCTTCACAGTAGCTAGCAATAGGCAATGTTTTGGATTTGTGCTGAGAAGAAGGCTGATAGCATACTGATGTTTATAGTTGCTGCCAGGACAGTCAAGGACTTTTCAGCTTCTCTGCTGTGCCAGTATCTGCAGGTGCAGAAGAAACTGGGAGGGAGAACAGCCCCAGTTACTAGCCTGGGATCTGACCCTAGATTCACCACTGAGACCCCTTATTGGTTTATACAGTAACTGGCAGACTTCCAAGTGATATATTACTATTATAATTATCATTATTATTTTCAATTTTTTTGTAGCTTACTTACTAAATTGTTCTTATCTCAACCCATGAGTCTCTTTTCCCTTTCCCCCTCTAATTCTCTCTCCCGTCCCTATAAGGAGGGTGAGCCAATGGATGCTGTGGTGTTTTGCTGCCAGCCAGGGTCAAAACTACAGCAGTGAGGAACAGACATGCCTTCTGAACTGCAAGCCTGCTGGTTTTTGTTAAGGAAAGAGAGAAACAAATATGGAATGGAAGTCTGAGAAGGGAACTTAAGGAAACACAAATGCTTTGAAGAACCGCCTTGAAATCTGCTCACACTACTTAACAACAGACGATTCCAAACCAGCTGCTGAAATATGTGGAATTTCTTTGTATCTCTGTCCAGCAGATAAAGATCCAAAGGTAAACAAAACAAGACATCTCCTTCAATTCCAAGGAAGTGCCTGACTTATCCTGGCATCATTGAGTTTGGCTGATACTCCAACTTTTGATATCCTATGACCCATTGAAGTATACCCAATTTTACAGGATTATGATCAACCTCAAGAATATAAAGAGCCCTTCTTGAATTTTCAATTCCTTATCCAAGTCTGAGAGGCCTCAATTCCCCACTTAACTTTCACAGAAAGTAGAAAAATTGGAGGGGAAGGAAGCGGGGAGGGAGACAACAAAAAAAGTCTTGGTCACTAAACCTAGGAAAAATGATACTACTTCTATCCCCACTCCCCAAAGCAATACCTTAGAGGACTTGTTATACAACTAAGCAAAGGTTACAGCACAGGCCCCCCAAAAAATCAGGACTGCTTCTGTACTACAAAGTTATTTGTTATCTTGCTTCTTTTTCTAATTTTAGAGTCACTAAAAGAGTTATGATCAAATTTTCAATGCAACAGTGACTACTCATTTTCTCAGTCTTATTGCTAGAGTATTGACAGACTTGGGTAAATCTCACAACCGCCTCCAAAACTCAGATGTTTCCCTGCAATACCCAGAGGAAAACAAACCAACAAACAAACCCGCACACATGTACACAAAAAAAGCAAACTTGAAACTGACCTACATTAAGAGAACATTGCTCATACTTCCAGAGACTCCCAACTAAATTTCAGTTTCTGGTAAGGTCTATCATCTCTCAGAAATCCAGATGCAAAATTCCTTATAAGCTGAACACAGTTTAATGGTTTTTAAGACATAAGTTAAACCCTCTTCCTCAGAGACGATGAGAAAATTTATGCCCTTAATAATCAGTGAGCTAGTATCAGAAATCTGACTGAGTACTTTCACCTGTTCCTGAGAGGCATACCCATTCATATATCCAAGCACAAATTTCAGCTGAGCTTTGAAATAAGCAGACCGTACAATAAAGGATCTGTAAGAAGCTGTTCCCAAAACAAATGGATCAAGAGCCAATGATACAGGTCCTTAAAACAGGCAAGTGAAAAAGAGGCAACTTCTAAATAAAAGGAGGCCACCATCCAGATATTAGGGGATGAGCTGAAATGCAAACCACATTGACATAGCAACCTTTCTGCACTGTTATAATGAAAAATGCAGCAATGTATAAAGAGGCTGAGTTATTTACAGTAAGTTCTTGGAGTTTAATAAAAAGTTTATGAGTAAAGAGATATTTGAGATACTCTCTTACTAGCTAAAAATGAAGACATGCAGTATTTTGATACCAGAGGTTGCTAAACTGTGGTCCTAGACAGATTTTATTATTCTTTTGGTACTGCTTCCACACTAGCACTTTCCTCCTGAAAAACCCAGCATTATTGTTCTTCCAGATAAGCAGGCTTTGGTTTTATGAGACAGCTATTATTTGATTGCAAGAGGAAGAAGAGGAAGCCTACGTAAGAAAAACAAACAAGAAACCCCTACAAAATATCATCTTCCCCAATTAAAAGTTTGAGCCTCTTGCTTGGTAACTGCCCTCCACCTATGTAGTGGCATGCTTTGTCAGTGCTGAGATTAAAAAAGTCAATTTAACTAGAGGATTCCGTTTTATATTGACATCTCTTAACGTAGTGTTGTTCGAGTCTCAGCTTCAAAGAGTTCTTAAAGTGCCCCAAAGGTACAGAAATTCCCATTCTCACTTTTATTTCTTACTTCTACCTCTTGCTATTGTGATGCAATTGCATATAAACAATCAAAAATAGTTTATAATAAGATAACCACCTTCTTCACGTGCATTTTCATTGACTTTAACTTATTAACTACAGTAGCTACCCCATGTGATGACTAAGTACTTGAAGTCTTTTTCTGCTTAAGAACAGCAAAAAGGCCACACAGCAAGAAGCCAAGGATATGCACACACATCCAAAAGGTGTTAACTTGATTACTTGTTAATGCACTTACCTGATTTGATTTCTCTACTGTGCTACTGGGAACCTCTGTGGTATCCTTCACAAAAAAGTTATCTATGATGTGTCTCTCTGCACATTCCTGACCACAAATTGGACAGCGGATAACACCGACTGGGGGGGGAAAAAAAATATCTGATTATGCTTGCACAACTTAAGATATGTCAAACAACTTCAAAGACAGCTTGTAAGGATAAGTACTTTGAAAGGATGTTTTAATAGTTTCCTGTCAATAAGGTGTGAGGAAAGAGAAGCCAATTCTCATTTATCACTGAAGTAACCTTTTACTTGTTATTGCCTGATTCTTCCAAGCAGGGTCAAACACCTTTTTGTTTCACTCCTATGAAGAATTTGCCTTACTCTTACAGAAAATAAATTCCTTTTGTCTAAAGGGAATGTATTCCTATTGACAATTTGTTGTTATAGAATGGATTAAAGTAAACACTTATTAGTGTGGAGTATTAATTAGTGACATCGAGCAGTATTACATACACACGCCAGCAGTGTGACATGACTGACTTCCAACTATGCAGTATGAGAAACTGAATTTAACAAATTCAAAAATTATTGAGGTATGTCGTATAGAGGAAGAACAGACCTCTATGAATATCATGACTACCTTCACACTAAGCAAGGGAAAGCAAGAAAGACATAGGAAAAAATATTCAACATCTTCTCTCTTCTCCCCTGCAAGACACACCGAGGAACAGTTCTAAGACAATAACATACTTAAGACTCCTGGTTGAAAAGCTAAGAACTAACATCTCAAAGGGTTAAACAATTAATAGTTTTCGCAAGAGAATAAAAAGGACAAAGTCAAGTTCAAAACGTGGGCTTCAATAGTTTTATTTGGAAATAGTAATTTTCAAGTAAATTCTTACTTCTAGTTATAGAATGCAGCTTTTTGTATGAAATGATAAAACTACACATAGCCCAAGCAGAGCTTGCAGCCATTCATCCGATAAAAATTGTACTGTCATCAGCTATCACAAATCAGATGGAATTTAAGTCAGCTCATGTTATTTATGTTGCTTACAGCCCAAAATGCATCAGCACAAACCTAAGAGCATGCACCCATAAAGGCCAGGCTGCAGAGTTATAAACAAGAAATAATGGGAACAGAAGCAGGAAAGTTACTGGATTTGTTCAGTATCTGTTTCTGAAGATGACACATAACATTTAATTTTTTTATGTGCAGAGTCCTCTTTTAGAATAAAATTAGGTCTGGTAACATGGTACACTGGGTTTGTGTGTCCAGGTTTTGGTAACGGGGAGGAGGGGGAGCTACAGGGTGTCCTCTGTGAGAAGACACCAGAGGCTGCCTTCACATCAGACAAAGCCAATTCCAGCCAGCTCCAAGATGGATGCACCACTGGGCACAGCTGAACCCATCAACAATGCTGATGGTGCCTCTGTGTATGTGTTTAAGAAAGGGTAAAAAAATGCTGTGCAAGAGCTGCTGGGAGAGAGTAAGAGAAATGTGAGAGAAACAGCCCTGCAGACATCCAGGTCAGTGACGAAGGAGGGGGAGGAGGTGCTCCAGGTTCTAGAGCAGAAATTGCCCTGCAGCCCACGGAGAAGACCACAGTGAAACAGATTGTCCCCCTGCAGCCCAAGGAAGGCAACATCAGAGCAGATATCCACACCGCAGCCTGCAGAGGACCCCGTGCTGCAGCAGATGGATACGCCTTGAAGGAAGCTGCAGTCTGTGGAAAGCCCACACCAGAGCAGGTTCCTGGCAGGAGCTGCATCCCATGGAGAGGTGCCCATGCAGAAGCAGGTTTTCTGGCAGGAGCCATAGCCTATGGGAGACCCACACTGGAACAGCATGATTCTGAAGGACCATAACCCATGGAGAGGACTCACGTTGGAGCAGGTCTTGAAGAAAGACCCCATGCTGGAGGAGGTCCTGAGGGACTGTATCCCATGAGAGGGACCCCACACTGCAGCAGGGAACAAGCGGGTGGAGGATGGAGCAGTAGAGAGGAACTGTTATGAACTGACCACAAGCCTCATTCCCTCTCCACGCTCAAGGAGGTCAAAGTCAGGACTAAAGAGTGAAGCTGAGGAAGGGTGTGAAGAGGAAGGGTGTGTGTGTGTGTGTACATGTGTTTCTTACCATATGAATCTATTAAATTGACAATAAATTAATCTTCCTCACATTGAACCTGTTTTGCCCATGACGGTAACTGGTAAGCTATCTCCATTTTTATCTGTCCTGTTGAGGGGGAAGAGAGAGAAAGCAGCTTGGTGGGCATCTGGCAGCCAGCCAAGATTAACCCACCACACATAGAGACAGACCTTAGTAGTTCTCACAGTTTTTTGTTTGGGTTTTTTTTGGTTGGTTGGTTGGTTTGGGGTTTTTCTTAAAGCTAAGTGCTTTAAACTAGAATTCTGTCTTAGCTGATAAGAGAAGTTGATCTGAAAGAGATGCTGGCTTGTATCTAACTTTGCAGGTTTTATATGGAAAAGACAGCGCTCAGTCATGCTGCAACCTTAGAGAGATGCCGAAAATACATAATATGCCAATTACAATATCTGTACCACTTTGGAGGTCTAATCCAGTTTAGCATATTGGTAATAATAGAGAGCTTATGCTTCTTCCTTTTCCCAAGTAAAAAGGACTCGGAAGAGTACTGAGACAGTGTCATTGTCCTCAAACTAGTCTACTAGATGACACCATATACTGCTGTAGCTTAAGAGAAATTTTATTTAAAAGATAGTAGGAAAACTCTGATAGATGCATCCTAGAGTCTTTCAGTATCAACAGTAAAACTGGAAACTGTATATATTAAATACCAGCAGATCAATGACTCGATGGTTTTAATGGATTATTCCTGCTATCTCAAATCATATTATTTATAATATATATTGTATGTACAGTTATGATTTTATAAAATAATCACAGACATGGTTTGAAGCTTTTTTTTCTTCATCCAGTTTTCCAGTACAAAGGCTTAACTCAGACCATGGACAAGTATTCCCTCCTAGGTCCAAAAACACAACACTGCACACTAAGGATTACTGCTCTCCCCAGCCTAGTAACAGACCTGATAGAAGAGGTTGACTTCTTCTGGTGCACAAAGAGTCAGGCTGGTTTAAAGTCATAACTTAACAAATAGTATTAAGACAGATGGCTGAAGCAAACGCAGGGACACACATGCAAGCTTTCTGCTAACAAGTCAACAGGTGCTGGAGCAAGCAATTGCCTCAAATTTTTTTGAACAAGCAAAAGGACAATGATACTTTCCAAAGACATTTCTGCTTGCATTTCATGGGTGTTACAATAACATACAGGAAGAAAGAATGCAATACAAAGGCAAGTTAATACAGCCCCAGAATCTTCTTACTACATTCCATGTATGTATTTGTTTTTAATGTCCATTGGTACACCTTTTTCCTCACAAACATTTAATTACATTTTAAAATGTTCCTAAAGCATGCATAGAATGCAATTCCTAAATTAACCTCTGAATTAACATTTCCTCAATCGAGCCCCTCTGCAAGACACTTTCCTAGTGCTACAAGGAATCAAACTTTTTTTTTTTTTGGAAGAGTTAAGGTTTGGAAGCAATGGTGCAATAGCTTTCTAACCATGCTTAAACTTATTGCCAATGCTTCCTTCCTCTTCTTTCAAGACACCTGCCTCCTGATTTGTGCCACAATTTGCTTCAGTGCTTTCAAGGCTGGGAAACCTAGTTATTACACTATGGTCTGTTCAAGAAGATTTAAATTCTGAGTAGCAGGATATTAAAAGCCATTTAGTTGATTTCCTTATATAAATGGGTAAGGAAAATAATTCATCCTCTAATGAAACTACACGAGAAGCATACTATGACATCAAAACAAGAATCACATTATGGCTTTAAATGAAAAAAAATTCCCAAACTATTTTGTTGTTCATCCCCCAACCCCCTCCAAATCCCCATAGTTTTGTTAACAGGAACGAGGAAAAAGAGAGAAGAAAAATCTAGAAAGCTGAAGCACATAACATTATTAACCCACAAACTGTGGGATAATATAACGAAATTTCACTAATCCAAAAATTACTTTTGCAGGTGATATTTGCTATACCAAGTATATATTCTTCAAGTACATTACCAAGTCAGCCCACATCTACTATTTTCACAAAGACAAAAAACCCCAGTATCTTTTAAATAAATATTGTCAGAGCAATCACAACACAGCAGCATCAGAAACAGCATCAGATTCAGGTTAACATTCTGGCTAACGCTGTTCAGGTTGAGCACATTCCTAGATAGTGAGGGTCTACTGTTTATCCTGATTAAATCTGGGGTAAGGAGGACCTCTAATTCCACATTAAGGTTCTGACGCTCAACTAACTCTTGACCTAATCAGCTCTAAACAGCTCTGAGATATTTGTGTGTGAATTGAAAAATATCATTAGGAGGCTTCCAAGATGAAGTTATTTTTTAGTGAACAAAGTAATTTTCCTTCCTGAAGATTCCCTGAAAAAAGACTTGCTATGACAGCAAACTGACAGAAATAAAGAGTTGACACTTGGTATTTTTTAGTGTCATTTCCTTTTAGAATGCCTGATGCTGCACTACACTCTAGAGACACAGGGAATATCTGAGAAAACCAGATCTAGTACTACTTAGATGAAACAAGGTGAGATCAAGCTACCTTTCATATTCCTCCTCAGAGTGCAGGGGGATTGGGGAACTGGGCAAGGGTGACCTTACATTTTCCTAAAATTGCCTGAAGTAGAATCATCTATCATCACCTACATCCTGCATTTTAAAGGAAACAAAGACCAAAGAGGATACAGCAGTGACTACAGCACACCATAGCAGCTACAGAAGTAACTGGGGACCTTCAGCCAGTTGTTCCATTTCTGACTGGACTTATCCCTCCCCAATTGCCTGTTTCTTTCACACCCTGTGTTTCCCTCTCAACCTTTTGTCAAGCTTGAGTCAGCTGCCATCCTTCCTTTCAATTTACAATATTCACTCCTACAGAACCTCTTTTTCTCTTGTGGTAACAAGAAACCCATTTTCCGATTCTAACCATTGTCCGTATCATTCACATCAAATGCAACCTACTGCTTCCAGCCCAGTAGTGCCCATTACAAATACAGGGGGGAAGAGAACCAAGAAAAAACCCACAGGATTATTCTGTAAAATAATCGAAAATTTCACTGTGTTTGGGCCTGAAGCACTGCAATGTTTAGGGGATAAGAACCAAAAAAGAAAAAACATCTGAGAAGAAGAGAGCATAGCCCCCCCCCCATGTACTGTTAGAAATAGGTATGGTTCCTCTGTAGTCTTAGCACTTACTGAATCTTCAAAAGGATAACACTGCAAGGGAAAAGATAACACGTATTAGAATGCCTTTCACTGAGAAGAGTCCCATTTTACACGGGCTTAAATTTTCAAATTTAAGAATCCTAATAAGAATTACACAGTTTGCTCTTTTAATACCTGGTTATGAGTATCTTCATTCAAAGGCATACACCAAAGAAATCCATTTTCTATCAAGAAGGAAGAGAGGCTTTAAACTGTTTCTCCTCCTGTCTGCACACTGATGCGAGCTGAGGGAGAACCTAAGTCTGGGCAGGCAGTCTACTGAGCGTTCAGAGTAGGTATTTCCAATGCATCAATGTGTAACTGCTAGTGTCTAACATGAAATCATTGCTGGAGGCTCTTAAAAGCATACTTACCTGTTTGTTCTTGCTCACAGGATAAGTTCTCAAGTGTCAGGGTTTATTTTTGTCAAAATAATTCTCAGATATTTTTTTTTCCAATGGAGCAAGCATTTCCAGAACGTTCCAGTGGACAGGTGAAAACATTTTACTTAACTTGTGAAGAGTTCTACAATCAATATAATGATTATCACGAGGCTGGCAAGTAATAAGATCCCACATTTTTATCTATTCCTTTGTGACAGGATCGTTGTGTATGAAGCTGCACAGTGAGCTGGATCAAAAGCACGTGGCTCATGAGTAGAAGGAACAGAGGGGAAGATCCACCCTTTTTAGCAGCAGCATCTGTTCATATAAAAATCAAGCAGCTGTGGAACCTTACATTCAGACTTTGCTTGAACCAGGCCCAGGCACCACACTGCTAAGAAAAGCAACAATGCTGGCTTCCCTGCCCATTCATTTCTATCCCATGCCAACACAAAGATTCACGGTGCCGTGCAATGAGTTGGACTAGGGATTTTAGACATGTAGGGGAAACCGCAGCACATTCTCGCTCTTCTGCACAAGTTACACACGACATCCACAGCAATGCCATCTCAAACCATTCAGCAGAATGGATTTACGGCATATACTGTATTATTTCCAGCTCAGTTCTCAATTTCCTAGGAGTACATTGCAGACCACTGAAGCATCCTGAGACAGTAGGAGGAGACTGCTCTGGTCTGCCCCAGTTTTGGCTCATTTGCATCTTCACTGTAGCGAACAGGTTTCAGAGTCAATTTAATAAAGCCAGGGGATAATAACTGGTAGATGCAAAAGGGTATTTTTGTTTGTAGACACAAAGCACTTCACTAAAAAAGGAGGGCTTAAGGGTTCCCTTTCTTCAGTACAGATAAGTCAAAAATACTAATTTTGTGAAAGACAGCTTTCTTTATTAAATAGAGTGCTTGGAAGCAACTGGCAACTAATTTTGCCTAAAATTATACAGTCATTACAGAATAAATTAATTAGGCTTCCATAAGGACTTTTACAGAAGTCTTGTTTGAAATTTTAACTATACAGATTTCAGAACAGAAAATACTAACAGTGAGTCACACATACAGTTAACACTTTTTAAAAAATGGACAGGCTAGTTCACATTAATAGAACGTACGTCAGAGACTGAAGACAATGCCAGCTATAAGATTTTTAGCATAACTACACGGAAAATCAGGGCATTTCAATTGTGACCTACAAAATCTTTTTTCCTCACATTGTGTATATACTTGCAGGGTTTTCTCATTAAAATTCATGGGGTTGATGGTAAACTGGTTATAGGTCAGCCTTTTCTGTCTAAAACAAACACTTAGAAATCTTAATTCCAGCAACGATATAATCTGTAACAATGTCTGAATCAATTTTAAAAATAATTACGGCTTTCCTCTTGTTTCTCATTAAGCCAATACTGGTGCTGTAAAATTGGCAACTTCTTCAAACTGGTTTGTTCTAGAAAAAGCTGCTCCCACCTAGTTCTGACAGCCTGCTGCTGCTAGTGGAGGGAAGATAGGTTAAACCAACAAGCAAGCACATCTCAAGGGGGAAATTGGAACTTACTGATAAAATATAAACATTCAAAGCAACCATGAGTCTGGATGAGTTTATGAAAATCTGAATGCTTTAGTTACCACCCTTTAGAATGTAAATAGATGAAAATCAGACAAAGATTACTAGCTGTAATCCCCCCTCTTACAGAGTGTTACAGGCTAGTTTGTATGCTGCAGTGCATTGACTTTCCTGGAAAGCACTGCAGAGCTGAATTAAAATATTTCAGCTGCTCTGTGAAATGGTTCATTTTTTTTTTTGCCATACGTGCACAATCTTCAAACACTTCAAATATCGCATATCAGACTTTGTAAATGGCAAATTCTGCAAGGGCTGACTCTCCAGCCACTTCTGAATACCTTAAATTCTGAAGAGAGAGTTTATGTTCGCACCCAAGGCTGTCCAATGCACTTCCTTCAACAACACAATTATAAAAAGTGTCATAATGGTAACAAAGGGAAATACTGCTATTGGGGGATAGACAATACTTAAGTACAAGATGATTAATAAAAAAAACACCTTACTGCCTTGCAATGAGCGCGCTTAAAAGATGATGCAGAAGCTGCCAACAATTACGCCAATTGTTACTGCTGACTGTGACAAGCACTTCTTTCATCAAAATACATTCTTTCAAGTCCTGAAACTGTCAAGTATTTCCAACTTACATGTAATGAATTCAAGCACACAAGTTACAAGGATTTTTAAGATTCAGTGACACTCTTGCATCATTTTCTCTGAGTGTTACTGAAAAACCAGTCAAGAAACTCCCCAAAACTTAGTTTGGAGATTTAGAAAGCAGTTCTTCTTTATTCAGTGCTGGTGACACAGGGGATAGCTCCAATCAAGTGTGTCCACCTTGCATCAAAGTTCATTCATTTTTATACACTTTTTCTGTCAAGTCATTGTTACATAAGTTCTTTTACACAGAAATGCATAAAATGCTTGCTTTCAAATGTAACCTTTAAAACGATTGGTTTTACTAGGTATATATCCTTATAAATGTTCTTACCCTAAAACAATCATTGGTCAATTCTACTTAGCTCTACTGAGTGGAACCCTTGATATTCAAATCCAGATGGGAAGGGTAAGGGGTTTCCAAGCAGCGTAACTGGTGTCCAT
>WKFP01014973.1:0-19447 GCA_011057875.1 Pterocles orientalis | reverse complement strand
ATTAATCTGCATCTTATCTCTTTGTAGCCCCAGACCTGTCCATCTCTTAAACAAAGGGATTTCTGGAACCTTGGCTAAGGCTTGCCTGGGCTTGTCCTTCTGTGCATCTCAGACAAAGGGAGTTCTGGAACCTTGGCCAGGACTTGCCTAAACTTGTCCATTTCAGCAAACTTTGAGACAGTAATGTAAAAAGTATGGCCTCTTACAGCCCCAGAATAGAAAGCATTTTCTAGTCCTACTTCTCATGACAAATGGATGTCTTTAATATATGGTTGTTTTTGCTGTTGAGTTAAATCCACAAACATAAAAGATGTTCACTGGTGGCAAGATGAGTGTATTAGAAATTCACAGTTAGGGAGATATAATTAAACTTTCCAGCAACAGTGAAGGACAACTTTACATACCAGAACAGCTGGAACAAGCAGTGAATGAACATAGTGCCTCCCTAGCTATGATGGCTGAATTGGGAATTAGTCCTGAATATGGCTTAGGCCTGTAGACTGCCTTTGTGAACTCCATAATTAACAACCCATAAAACTATAGTGAACTACCTACTTGTCCTCTCAGCCAGGAGAGAGTGAGAGAAACCTGGTCCAGGTAATTTTTTAATGATTTTCAACTTTCTCTTTTCTAGAATTCACTCACCTAACATGTACACACACACACACACAAAAAAAATTTTCTTCCAAATTGAGGCATGGTTTCTTAGAAGCCTTCTTTGTGTCCCATTATATGTACTACTTACCCAAGACGAGTGTTCCTTCAGCACCTGGCAAATAATCCCTGACACTCTTTCAAAACTGAGAAGAGATTCACTTGACCATCTTGGTCTCAGCTGGAAGCTCACCACAGATGAGGCTGGGTCCAACATCCTGGAGTGGGCCAGCAGCCCTGCAATGTTTCCAGGGATCTACCCCACATGCCTCCACTGTACACAATGGGGTAACAACACCACTGCACAATTTTCCATTAGTTTCACATTCAGATATGTCACTGTGCTTTTGTAAATTAACCCTGAGGTCATCCCATTTGGTTCCCTTTAATGGAAAAGAGGCTTGCATAAGTGGAGAGGCAATGTGCCAGTTCTGAATGCCCAGTGTTAGATGAAACCTGTATTAACATCCCGAAAATGTAATAACTGAAAAGGACTGTGGTATTCACAAACCCTTTTTCTTCCAAAATGTATTTTTTATGGTTAACCTTCACTTCCACAGAAAATTACACAAACACATGAAATCAGCATGGCTAGACATGAACACATCCCAGTTAATGTCCCCTAACAATGCTCTATCCAGTTGTTTTATCAGTTACGGGTCCCATCTCTAATCCTCAGAGGACCTTTGGAGAGTTGCGTCTCTCCTAAGGATGAGCAGGATGCTAGGACTGCACAGAGATACTGTGATTCAAAGCTGAATCTCCTGCCCCTTCCAAGGCCCTGTGCTCCCTGGCTGCGCAGCCTCAATGGAAGTGGGGCATCCCAGGGTTCCAAGTACAGACTGGCCCCGTGAAAATTAAAGAGTGCAGTTGTAAGCCAACCACTGATGAGTTAAACTCAGATATTCATCCAAAGAATCAGGCCAACAGACCATATTCCTAAATTATCACAGGGCAGCTCCAAATCCATCACATCCAGTTTCTTCTCTGTCATGTAAAAGGCCAGAAATAGCTTTCTGCAGCAGCACAAGTAACCCTGTTGGGTATTAGACTAATTTCAAGGAACTTGGGAATTATCCAGCAGGGTGCCACAGCTTCTGTTGATAAATCTCAGTAATCCCAGGAATTACAAGGTTGGGGGTATAGCTCTAGTGCCTGTGGATTCGAAATTCAGTAATAATTGAGTGCTTAGCTCCCTACCTGCATAAGTACTTCCTTTGCCCCTGTCTCTATCTGATGAGGGTTTCCTACTTGGGTTCTTGTTAGTGTTAGGGCTTCTGTTATAAATAAATGAAGCATTGCAAACTCCTGTTAATGTACATTTCTGAGAAGGTCCAAAAAGAAACTGGACCAACAGAAAAGTGTTTCTCAAGTCACCTGGCTCCACTGTGAGGCTGTAGCCCACCAGGATGAGGTTTCTCTGACTTCATTCCTGAAAAGGAACCTCCTAAACTTTTTCTTTTTTAGGGAGGGTGGGAAAGGAAAAAACGTTGCTTTGACAGTCACTTTCAGCATCAGTAGTGATGGTAGTAGTTGAATGCATATGGAAAGTAATCAAAATTTCATTTAACAAAAGATTCCCAGGTTTCAGAGTGTGCTTCCATTCGGATTAGGAAAAAGTTTCCCCAATTTTAAAATACTTTGTAGAGAAAAGATCTTGAGACATAGTCTGGATTTGATTAAAAGCTATCCTTTATAAATAAAAATTTTAAAATAAATGTTTTGTTTGGATCTTGGCCTTTCATTTATTACTATGATGTTAAAAAATTGTTATACTGCAATATAAAGTATTCTAAATATTTTTTTCCCAAAAAAACACCTAAAAGACATTTACCAAATTACCAGAACTTTTGTTTTATTAAACAAACAAGCAAACAAATAAAATAATTTTTAGAATCTTCAAACCTCTGCAGACTGCAAAGGAAAATGGTCATTATCTGGTATTACTGGTGTTCCTACTGTCACCACACTTGCTGACCCCACCTGATTTTCAGTAACACCTTCACAGGCTGTGCCATTTTGTGCCCATAGATCTTTGGCTGAATTCCCATAGCAAGGTACATTTTGTTCTCTTCTTTTTCTTATTGAGTGTAAGAGGTTTGTTTTCCCTCTTGTTGACAACAGATCACATTAAATTACTAAGAACAGTCCAGGACCAAAAATACATTCATTTTCACTTCTGAAAAGTAACTGTAAAATATAGTTATGCAATCACATATTTATTTTTCCAATTATTTTAAAGTCAAATATGCTCAGTTTAAATGTAGAGGGTGTGGTTTAAAGTATTAGTCTATCTTCTAAGCTACTGCAATTTGCAATCTAAAGGTCATGATACTCCTTCGTGATCAATGGTACTCCTAATGAACCCTTATTTTTGACCAGAAAGTCCCTTTCTTTCAACTTAGGCTTTCAGGGGCATCTCTATGAATCACATTAAGGCATCAGCTGGGAAGAACAGAATCTCTCACTTCATTTTAAATATGTGTATACTTTGCACACAGGCATTACATCTGTGTGAGGGATTTGCATCAGTGTGACTAAGTTGATTTTGCTGCATCATTGCACATTTGCTTAATGTAAACAACGCCTTTACTGTTGGCTATGCTGAACTAACAAGAAAAATAAAATAGCAGTGAAAACTTTCTGTAAGATTGTTTGGAGACAGGATTCTGAATACACATACAAGAAAAGTAAGAAGGGTTACTTTGCTTTTACATATTGCTACTTTTACAGAGTTGGTTTTCAATGAAGCAAAGCATATTAGGAAATTTAGAGTCCATCAATTCAAGCCAAAAGAGCATGCTACAAATTTCCTAGCAGAAAGATATAACTAACCTTATCTTGGTCACTGAAAATTTTATTTGCAGTAGCAATTAGCTAGTAAATAAAATGTTCAGCTCTTAAAAAGGCTCTGAGCTCTTTAGAGTTTGCCTCTCATTGTGTCCACTCAACTAAACCAAACCTACAGCGGACAACAGGTATCAAGATCGGCTGGAGCCAAATCATCTCTTCTGTGTTGTTATGCAGCTTCTTGCAACAGCCCTGAATAGAGGCTGGGAAGATGAAATAGAAGATAAACAAGTCACAGTCCTGCCTAAAAGCCACAATGGATAGAGACAGGACTGCCTTACTTGGAATAACACCTTTCAAGCCCTCTGGCCGTCTTTGTCTGGACAGATGTCAGGGCTGTTGCACACAAAGTTCAAGGCTCTCACCTGGCCTCTTGGCTCTGAAAGCCTTCTTTGCGATGGGAGACACAGCACTCTGATTTGCTTAAACCCCAAGATTTAAGGGGTGAGGTATCCCAAGCCTCCCTCCAATTTTTTCATTCTGTCCTCACTATTTATTGTATTGATTTTTAAAGTATTACATGATAATAAAACTAAAGGGAATAAGTTATATATCTAGGAAAGTTAGACAATATCTAAACCCCACGCACTTTACTCTGAAATAGCACAAGGCATTGCTGAACATCTAAGAGCATTTCCTTCTCAAAGTCTTTGTATTTTGTTAGCATCTGGGGGAGGAGGGTGGGAGATAGGCAACGTTCATTTTGCCTTTGCTTTTCCACATACGATTTCCAGCTGTAGAGAAATTCCTTCCTGGGATTATGATTTGACATACCACTCTTGGCAACAGTGCTAGTGATAAAGTGGTGCCACCTTAGCTGCTCAAGTGTTCCGTCATGGCCTACAAGAGCATAGCATTGCTAAATTACAAGTAAGACACTTTTTTGTGTTCCAGTTTTCTGGTGGGACAGGGGGTTATCATCCTTCTGTTGACTGCTGGAAAGAAAAATCTTTAAAAGTCAATGACTATGCCAGTGGCAACTCTACTGTCCCGTCCTGTCACAACAGAGTTATAGAGCGTCGATGATACCCTGATGCCTCTGTTTCAGCTTCCCAGATGTACTCTCCTCTTGCTTTAAGGAGGTGATTCTTAATTACATTTGTGACCAGAAACAGTATTTTACAAACTGAAAAAGAATACATAAGGTGACTGAAATATTCCTCTAATGGTTACAAGCTGAGATGCACACCTGTGGTTGTTGGTTCCATCCAGTCTTTCTCTTATTAAATACCCCAACAGGGTGGCCATTGCTGGAGGGACCCTGCGGTATCCCAACCAACACCTTCAGTACCAACGGGCTAAAGAAGGATTAGCTGGAAGATCACAGGCCTGTAGTTCACATGGATCAACAGATGTCTATTGATTTACGGTGTTACGTGACTTTGGGGCAGGCCATTCTCTCTGTCCCTCTGGCAGATTTGAGAGGAAAGTTTCCATACGAAAATTTTTTACTTTCTGCTCCTTTACACTGGTGTAGAGAACAGTAGGACTTGAGGTTTGCGTAATCCAAAATACTGCTCGCTGACGTACAGGCAAAATTGAAAAAGTTAAGACCGATAGCAGCTTTTGTATCTGTTGATCTGCTTTATTTAAAATTTGTAATATTAATAGAGGAGCCAAAATAAGGTTTCAGCTGCATCGGTGTGAACCTTCAGAAGTACTGGTAAGTGGAGAAAAGCAGCTGTATATCAGGACTCAGTTATATTTATTATGAAACCATCCAAGCGCTGTTACACCTCTTAGAAATGTTCCTACCAAATGTTGTCATATTCTGCCCCTTAGATTAGTACCTTAGTACGTATTTTTGTTTATATTCAGAGCAGTTTCATCAATGTGGAGCCATATAATACTGTGACAAAATCTGCTCCTTCACTCATGTGCATACTTCCATCCTAAATCAAACATGAGTAAAGCAAGCACAGTTTGACCCTAAACGGGAGAGCTTTGCAAGAAGCTATATGTTACAGTTAACAGAAATCTGACCTCCAGATCTGTGGATCTGCATATTTATGATTTTTCCAGTGCTTGAATAGATTTTAAAGTAAACCAGTCTGTAAATACAAGAGAAAATCTAACTGCAGTATTATGAAGTTGTGCAATGCAGTACTCCAGATTTGTTTTCTTCACAACTCTGTAGAACCATGGGCAATATGTAACAAACTAATTGCCTAATTTATTTCTTTTACTTCTTCTCGAACAGGCCATACCCCAAAGGAATATCTTAGTGATCTACAGTATTATGAATTGTAATGTATTTTTTGAAGGTATCGTTTGATTTTTCAGCTAGGATCAAGGGTGATGGTTCATCCATTAGAGACATACTCTGGGATTAAAGACAACTGGATTGACTTTATATATATATATATATATCACATACTTCCCTGGGCAAATTAGTGAGTCTATAACGATATTTGCATTTGCACAAAAATAGGATTTTCCTGTCCCACAGGCACGTTGTGAAGGACCTCAAAGACACATATTGTCTCACATATTGTTGTATTTGGAAGTCATATAAAATGTTCAGCAGGCAGATATCCTAAATGTTAAAATGAATTTGGAACTCAGAAGTAATCTCTAATTTGTCATTATTGTCATCCAGTAAAAGATTAGAATAAAGAGAATATTGCGAAATTTTTCTTGGTCTCAAATAATTACTGAGTGCATTTTTGTCTTGGGAGACAACTCACAGCTAATGACATAATTTTAATTCAGATATTGACCAAAACAAAGTTATTCCAAGTTATTACTCTTACAAAGATTATGCTATATTAAAAGGAACATAATAAGGATACTCAAAATTCAGATTATCAGCAAACATGGCTCAGCGTAACTCCACTGAAGTAGCTACAACTAGACCAAGTTGGACTTCCTGACAGTCTCTTCTGGTGTCCCTACTCACAGTTTTGCAGTGACTGAAATCTTAGTTCACCTTTACAAAATACATAATTTTATTTAACTTCTGCTTGATGAATCACAGGTGGGTGACAAACTGAGAAGGAGTAATGTAAAATCAGACCTGAATAGTATCAGTATCAGTATTAGGTGTTCAAGAAATGTGTAGATGTGGTGCTTAGGGACATGGTTTAGTGAGTTAGGTGGTGTTGGATTGGACTTGATCCTTGAGATCTTTTCCAACCTTAATGATTCTATGATTCTATGATCAGACGATGAACATGACAACTCTTATTTCCCTTGAGAAAATCAAACAACCAAAATAGGATTGGTTAAAAAAGGTGAGCATTAGCTTTAAAAACCACACCATTTTCTGGTAAAAAAGATAACGATGATAAAACTAAATAAGAGCTTAGTCTGTTGTCCACTGAATTGTAGAAGACAAGATAGAAGTTGCTTTAAATTATTTATGGTTATCCAACAGAACAGCGCAGAAATTTTCCGTTCTCTACAGATTTGCCCAGATACGAATGCTAAATAGCTCAAGTTAACAATTCCTGCTCTTGCCACTGGAATATGATGCCACAGTTCAACATTTTCACAGTTCCAGGTGCACTTGTTAATGTTTTTCTTTCATTTTCCTACCTCATTTTTCCTACATACATTCTTCTCTACCAAAAAAAAAAAAAAAAAAAAATTAATCTCTTCTCATTGTCCGTGTATGCATTTCCAGTGTCTGCAGACAGTAGGAGTCTTCACCCTCCAATATTTTTTCCTGAATATATTTACTGTTAATATTCCATTTCAGTCTTTCCATTCCTTTACTCACATTTTGCCACACTTGACTGCCTTCTTCCCAATTTTGCTGCATTTCTGTTGCAGCCTGTACACTTTCCTGCCAGCGCTGTGCCAGCTCCGTACTGGCTGCAATATAGCAATCATGTCCCAACAACATTACGACAAGATTGTGTCATGTCAGATATACCACATTTTTTCTTATGCGATTACTAATGATGCGCTGTAGCCGAGGCACAGGGTTATATTAAGAAAAACGCCTAAGGACATTCAGAGGAAATGTAGGGAGCTGAAGAAAACCAATGTTTCAAATAAAAAGGAAGGGCCTCTTCCCCTTCACCAAGGCAGAGGAAACAAGAAACTCTGTTAGTGATATTGCACGCTACTAAAAACTGAGTGATTCAGACTTACAAGCAACCAACGATTACCACTCATACGTCAGTCTCAATGAAAGCAATATTTCAGTCCTTCTCTCTTCAGGCTGCAGTCCTGTGGCCATCATCAGCTTGGCAGAGCCTGGAAATGCTGTAATCAGGCAGCGTAAGGGAAACGTGGCGGATGTGCACCTACACTTTGGGTACCCTAAGAGCTGGTGTGTTGGAACTGAAGAGTACTGAGAGATTTTTGGGCTCTCTCTGTAATCTGCTCAGCCAAGGACGTTGCTGTGTGTTAGGTTACAAGTCTTTCCTCTTGGGTTGCATGGGGAGCATGGTTTAGCTCAATAGGGAGAAGAGGAAAATAAAATAATAACCCAGGTAGAAACACCTCAGTCTGTTTGACCAGACCAGGATCTTGGAGATCAAAAAGGTTGGACACATTTCAAACAGATTTCCCTGAAACAGGGAAAGAATTCGTTTATGGCTGTTTTGCCCAGACTCAAATGTTTGACACAAAATGGGGCAGAAGGGAGAAAAAAAAAAAAAAAAAAAAGGCATTCCTTGGCTAGCCTTCTGTAGCCTAAACACAGAAATAAATATAATTTTCACCCAGCACATCCTTAAACAGCTGATTTCCCTGTTTTGCTTGTTAATAAATATATATAAATATAAAAAATGAAACAAAGACACAATAAAGTCTGCACACAAGAGTATCTATCAAGAGGGAAGAGTAAACCGTGTTGACTGGACAATATGGAGTAATTGGAGAATAAGATGTTTCCGTAATTTTCTTATTTGCAGTCATATGGAGAAGCCTTTCAAACATGGATAATACCCTCTCTTTTACATTTTGTTCCAAAGCTTGTCAAAAAACCTAAAGATAAAGGGTTACTTCACGGTATCCCTTCAAGGATTTTGCTTAATACAGTGAGATTGTGCTGCCATCCCCTCACATAAAAATATTACTTAATTCAAGGGAAAAGAATGTTGGTAGACATAGTAGTTAATACAGCATCTGTTGTTCTCATATTTACTGAGCATCCTATAGAAATTAAGTGCATTTCTAGAAAGCCATCACAATTTCTTTTTCCATTCAGCCCCACTGGTGCTAACTGGCATGGTAGGGTGGGAGTTGATTATGTGGCTTAGGAGGTGAATTGATTTGTATCCAGACATAAAATGAGTTGTATTGCAGGATGATATAAGGAGATTTAACTTTGCCAAGTCAAATTTCAGTAAAATAAATAGACCCAGAGGGTCAAATGTATTAATGGTAATGTGTCATTTTAACAAAATTATATTGCTAAACATGTTTTGGGATAGGGTTTGGAGTTGCAAATGCATAAATCTTAGCTTGTTTATTCCTGTGGTAACATGAACCACACCAAATCTTTTAAACCATTTATTAAAGATAGAAAAAATAAGGGGGAAAAGAAGAAAAATATTTGGCTTTCACTTTAAAAAACTCAAATTTCCATTGGCTGTTAAGAATTTATACGAGGAAAACAACATTGTTTAACAGGCCTAAAGAGATAGCGAGAAAGACAATGTATTGTTATTTTTGTTTCAGAAAAGAGAGGTATTCTGTTCCCTGAGATGGGCTGGAACTGCTACTGGAGCTGTTGTCAGAGCTTGGTCCTTCCCTGGCAATATGAAGGCAGGAAATATGAACAAGGGACAAAAACGGCAGAAGAGCTGCAGGGGAAGGGAACTCAGCTTCTCACTCTGGTGTTGGCTCTGAATTGCAAGCTCACGGCTAGAAATACTCCAGCACAGCATATTGTCTGTTGGTCACACAGAAACATGGAAATTGCAGCAGTGCCCTGCTGCCCAGCTTTCTGGAAGCTATGTGTTAGCAGCATTGCGGCACGTCTCCAAAGGACATAGCTTTAACATTTCAAGCAGACTTTTCTTAAACAGAAAACAAAGAGAAACACGTGTGAAAAAGGAAAGAACGAAGGAGGGAAGGAAAAGCACAAAAAAGGAGGCTGTGATGATCTCATTCCAGGTGTCATTCAGGATTTAGCCAATGCAAGTGGAGGTGTGAGACCACCTGGATTCCTCCTTCTGTCTGTACACCTTTGATGTTGATAATAAACGCCCAGTGCAAAGAAGCCATGGTGGACTGGCTGCAGTGGGGGGGAAACGAATGCAACGGTGCTCGGCTGTGCTCCTACTATCTACCTATAATCCTGCAGTGTGGGTCAGATTTTGCTTCCTCGCAGCTGACTCCCCAGGTTAGGGGCACCAGAGATACCCTAGTAGCCCATCCACTCGTGATTTTGCTCATCAGCGAGTCTTACTCTCCTGTATATCAGTTTTGTCCCACTAATTCTAGTCTCTCTCATGCTTTTCTTCTTTACTAGACATGATTTCAGCATAGTCCTTGGGGCTTACCACCAGGGTTTTTTTGCTTCAAAAAACTGTCTCTTGTCTTTAATTTTTACTGACCTTTTCAAATTATTTTATGTAACAGGCTGAGCTGTACTCTGTTCACCTTGAACTATTTAGAGTATAGGCCTTGGCACAGCAGGATCTAATTTTTCTTGTTTGCAAGGACATTTCTTATCTTGTCTAAGGAATGAAAGTATGTACAGTGGTCATTAAAGATATTAGAATATTTTTATGCGATCTAGTGTATCAACCCCATTGTCCTGTTTAAACAATATCATAGAATCATAGAACCATAGACTGGCCTGGGTTGGAAAGGACCTTAAAGATCATCTAGTTTCAACCCCCCTGCTGTGGGCAGGGTTGCCAACCACTAGAGCAGGCTGCCCAGGGCCCCATCCAGCCTGGCCTTGAATGCCTATGAAATTGTATAATTCAGGGCTTTTTACTTGACACACATTCTCAGGGGAACTCGTGTTAAACAATTCAGACATGTCTGATGGGTTTGACAGGCTGTAGGGGAAAATTTGCTGTGCTTATAAATTCTGGTGTCTTCGGTGACAAAGTCTAGATCTCTCAAGTTTGGTACCAGGACTTGAAATCTGATAGAAGACAGCATTTGCATCAGGGACCTGTTGTTTTATCCTTATGAAATAAGTGTGTGAAAAATAATGGTGCATATTTAATAAATATAACTTTGATTTTAACAACAAACTTTCCTAATGGTCGCATTTGCTGTGGATAGGAATCTGCTACCATGAGCCCTAAGAGGTCTAGGCACCCAAACAGAAAGCAAGGGGTCTGCCTTCCTCTGGTCCCAGCAGCTCCGTTGTTCAAATCAAGAGTAGAGAGGACAGAGTTGTTCAAATGTGCCATGGAGAAAATCTCAGACAGATATATTGGATCCCAGAGCTGTGCTAGATGAGGAACGGGGCTGGGAGGAGGGATTGGAAGTTAAGGTAGTCCAGCCAAGGAGACTAAGAGCAAAGAATGTCATACTAGGAGTGAGCAAGGAGCCAGTCAGATTGGGAGATCAGGAGCTGGGATGCACTGTGACTTGCTGTAGGAGGAGACTGGGTCTGGTATGAAGCAGGGAAGGCAAGGGACAAGGACGGTGAGGGGCTAGAGGATGTAGCAGGTTAGCTTACATCTACTTGATTACTTGCCACTCCAGCCAATAAGCAAATCCTTGGTTCATGTTTCTCACCAGTGCCCATCGGCGATTCTCTTCTTGGAGTGCTGTACTAAGAGGATGACAACCTGTGACTGGTAGTGGCACTCCGCTAGCTCAAGGAGCAGACATTTGTGCTAATTCTGTAGTTCTCAATCTGCTGAGGAAAATGAGGTGTCACGATGAAATTAATCTCTTTCCAGTTTGTTTTCATTTTTCTGTCTGTTTTCTGTTTAAGAAAATAAATAAAGAATTTGTTAAAGAACATTACCGAGATTGCTAAGTCAAGCAATTAAAATAGGAAATAGCAGAATCAAATAAATTATATTTATTTCGTTTAATTAATTTTTCCTAATGTGATATTAGGAGCTTATCTCCCTCTCTTATCCCTGTGTGGCCTTGTAAGTAGTAAGCCCAAACTCATTTACAGCAGAGAATATGCTAATACAACACAAATATTTCTTTCAGTATGTCTTTTCGTATGTCTTTGCTACACAGGCTTATTTTGTGTTCTCTGTAAGTTAATACAGTAAAAAAACAAGAATGCAACTATGCAGTCATCCTGATTTATCTGTTTTGTACATTGTGCCTGCTGCCCTCGCATTTAATCTCAGTTGTTTCTAGGCTGTACGCTCTGGTCACAGACGGTCTTTCCATCTCTGCGTGGTATCTGGAATATTTTGAAAGTGACTTATGGAACAATAATGCCAAGGTAATTTCCCCAAGTATCTACAAATTATAAAGGACCCTTTGCTCACTCAAAGGAGTAGCCTAACAGTTCCTAAGAGGAAAATGAAAACTTGATCATATTTTTCAAAGGAAAATGGGGGCCCACGTTTGTGTCTTGGCTCACATTCCCTCTATCTTCGAAACAAGCCTTAATGTTCCAGCTTATGTGAGCTATGGATGAACCTGCCAGATCAGCCTAGAGAGACCAGGTCTCATATCAAAAGTCACTGTTTTCACAGAGATGAAATTAATCCAATATTAATCCAAGGAAATTGTTGAAGAGGCTTAGCTGTTCCTAAAGCTTGTGGCTGCTCCACCCAAGCCTGCACAAGAGCAGAGCTGCAGCAGGAATCCAAAGGAGAATTAAATAATTGATTAGCAGATAATAACCAAAAGCCAGCCTATGTTGCCCTGTTCTCTGCTGCAGAAGCTGTTGGTGCAGAACCGGCTATCGCGGCTGTAGGACCAGGGCGAGGGAGCTGGCAGGGTGGGGCAGGGCAGGGCAGGGTGGGGAAGGGCGGGACAAGGTGGGGCGGGGCAGGGCAGGGCAAGCACACCACTTGTTTAGTTTTGTCCCCAGTCAGTGCTGGGAGCTTATCTCTGCCTCTTATCGCTGCCCGGCCTGTTGGGGAATTAAGCCAACCTCATTTACAGCAGAGAATATTCTAATACAGTGTAAGTATGTCTTCCAGTCTATAATTGAATGCTCTAATTACATAACAAAATTGAATGTCATAATGTAGATATTGCCTCATCACAGCCGTGTTTTGGGATCCATGGCCTTCATCTTGATGCTTCCACTGCATAAAGGCTGGATACTTAACAGCATGATCTCACCCGAGGAACTGCTGGATGATTACATGCAATGTGTACAATGCATGCTTATATTGCTGGTGAGGCAAGCGTGAGCTATGGTTTACATCCCCTTGCTGCTGTCAGCCTTACAAATGTCAAGTGATCCAGGCAGTGACATTTCAGTCAAGGTTTTGATTCCAGAAAACAAGCTTGTTCTTCAATGCGCCCCCGTTCAAAAAAGTGTGTAAATGCACACCAAACTCATCTTCGGTAGGTGCTTAAAAAGCAGACACACATTTAAAAGCCTCTTCTGAATAAGGCACTGCACTTGAACTACTACATACATATAAATACATACGGCCTTTGGTGGGCAGACTCCCGAATTAAAAAAAAAAAAAAAGTTTGTTTTTTTTTTAAAGTAGTTGTTCAACTTGGAAAACAAGAACAACCTCATTTTGGAAATGAGGTTAAACCTCTGTGAAAACAGTGAATAAATTCTCATTATGAATACATGTAAAAAACACTGATGCTTCTTTATGGAGGCAGATATCTAAAATAACAGCAGCCTGTACTCCAAACACAGACACCATGCTGCTGCTCAAGACGTAGAGATATATATAGCGCACAAGAACATTGAAAAATTTCAGCAGATATCATTGAGGAATCTGGGCTACGTGTGGGTCTGAGTTTATGAGAAAAGGAAAAGAAAGCTGAGAGCAGACTGCAGAGTTTTACTTTTTAAAAAAGCATACACATAGTGGTTTTGTGTTAAAACTTGGCTAAGAAAATGGCTGGGAATCGTAGCAGAGATTATATGTCCTGAACGTATTCAATGTAACAGGATTCTGTGTGCCCTTTTATATCTACAGCATCACCTCAAAAAGCACACTCAGATCTAAGCTCAAACTTAACAAGGTGAAGTTGAAAAAAAAAAAGAACTACTTATCTTATAGATGTTAGTAACCTTGCACATCAATACCAGATTGCACAAGCAAATATTTATGGTTAAAAAGCAGAACTGTCTCTAATGCAACGCTGTTTGACTAAAGATCTCTCATTCAGTCTACAATAATAAAAAATAAACCATCATTGCTTATGACACCAATAGGCTCCAGATACCTTTGAAGATACATGAAAGGCAAAACCCCTTTAATCAGGGATCGTGTAATTTCCACTGTGGCATGACTACCCGAGTCCCACACCTGCCAATTCTTCTTGGCATGGACTCTCTCCCTGGTTTATCATGACTGCAGCAATCACATGGCAGTGCCTTGGCAACAGGCCTGTGGCTCCTTGAAGCATTTGGCAGAGTACTTTGGTCTGGACATCAGCTACTCTCTGCATCCCTGGAGCAAGAGCTTTATTTTCCTCCCCCTCAGTAAGGTTCACAACTATTACCTACAGTGGCCACTAATAAAACAAGCTACCTAATGCAATTTTTACTTCACAGAGAAAACAAAGCAATTGCGGGGAATATATTTGATTCTTACGTTATTCTTCCTGTCTTCTTCCTATAGCAAGGCTGGGGCATGCAGTGGAAGCTAGTGTCTTCCATTCCTCTCTGTCATTTGTTGGTGTTTCTAAAGGACACAGTTAAGACTGATCACAGTCATTCATGTGAGGTGGGTCTTCCTAAGATCTCTAATGAGCATCCTCTTCTTCACACACACTGTTCTCCACTGGATCACTTTGTGGGGGATTCTTGGGGGCTGCCATTCAGAGAACGCACACCAGATACATCCTGTGCTCCCTGCTGACTCTGGCGAAAGATGAGCTGGTGGGCTCTTCAGCTCTATGCTGAGGATAGAGCCCAGTGTTCAGACTTTTTCACAGGCACTTTTTCTTTCAAGGCATCTAGTTTTATAGCACCTTTGATGTCTCTACTTTCTAGGGTCTATTTTAGCATTGTAATTACATGTAAATAATGATTTTAAAATATTGTTTTCATTCTGGGACTGAATATCTTGGATTACCATATGCTGAAATGAGTATGAATGGTGCAGGATTCTTCTATCCTCACTGCCAGTTCCTTCATAATTACTCAGAAGTGGGATATGGACAGGAAAGGCAAGCTGTTTGGCTTTCCCAGCATTTATGTTTTCTAACATGACTTTGATGCTTGGTATTAAGCTTTCAGGGATGTTTGCTTTGATAGCTGATTTTGAATCCTGTTTGGCTCACTTTTTTTTGCTAGGATATATATCTTCACAGCTTTTTTCATGTCTGTGGCTCAGTAGCAGAATGCTAATAGAACAATTTACACTTCCAAGATATGTGTAATCCACACCATGGTATGCTGCTACTTGTGCTGCCTACACAGTAGCTATGTATGATAATGTAAAACAGCAACAGAGAGCAAGCATACCCTTGTTCTACACCAGTGTTAAAAGTGAAACAGTATATTACTTAGATGCACTCCCAGGTGCAGCCATCCATCCCTCTCTGCAAGGCCATGATGATGGAGAACAATCAGAGTGCTCTAGTTCCACAAGGCATCCCAGAGGCCGCTGTCAAGTAACCTTAAAAAAGTCAGTGAAACTGGTGATAAGCCTGTCATTGCATGTGTTCTTTCAGGATGCTCTTCTGTGTGAATATCCAGTTTTCCAGGCCTGAGTCCAGAGGCTATTCTTCTCCAATTCTGCATCCATCGTCTGTGTCATCTTGTGCAGCATTCCCCTGAAAATGACCTCCTCTATAGCATAGGGCAGAGAAACACTTTCCTAGTCTCTTTTAAAAATATTTTAACAACTCCATGTTCCCCCTCATCAAAAGTTTTCTTTTTTCCCAGATGTTTTTCAACATCTTTTTAAATTTAACTTCTGCAGTGACATCATGAGCACTTAGCATTCCTGCTACGATCAAGTCATCTTTCATTGCATTGGTGCTGCTGCCTACTGGACCACAACTTGCTTTTCTGATATCACAACTGAGACAATGGCAATCTCCTGGGATTTGAAGTCACGTCACCTCATGTCACAGAATCTCATGTCAATTTAGGGCTGACTTTTTGCTGCTGACTTCTTTAAAATGCTTTGTCCATCTATTTTATCTCTGTTGTATGCATTTCCCTATCTTTGCTTCTGATCAGCCCATTTCCTGTTGAAACTAGCCACACAGGATTTTTGTAACTCGGTAAACAAGATCTGTGGTTTCCTACCAGGGCAGAAGTTTCAGTTTCAAGTGTTAGGTCTTTAATATATCTGTATTCATCTTTCCTTGAACATTATTTTTCACCCATTTGTCTGTTTTGATGTTCCTTTTTCTAATTCCACACTTTTCATTGGTCTTAACATTAAAGAATTTTTATTTCTGAGTTCTTATTTTCTCTATGAGCATACTTTTTGGGCTTGCTGAATTTGTTGTTACGCTGGTATTGAAGCTACTGCAGATGTGTAACATTGTTTTGTGAGGCAGCACAGCAAATCTAATGGCTAGCTCCCACTGCAAGGGCCCTGCCCAACCTTAACTCCTTCCGACCTTAACCACACGTTCCCACCTCCTCCTCATGCTGTGGTGCTCATCTGTCTCTCAGTGAAATAGTCCAGCTAACTGAACCAGCAGAAGGCCTATCAGTTTAAAAAAATTAATCAGCTTCTGCCAGCTCAACAGCTCACAGAGATGTTGGACAAGAGCCAGTGCCAGCTCAAGAGAGAGGACAGGACCTGGGAGAGATGGGATCACCTTACATGGATGGCAGCAGCTGAGTTTTACGGAGAGTCAATGATACTGAGAAATGTCATGCTTTGCATTCTCCCTTTGTAACACCATTTCTCCCCCTCACCTACCCTTGGCTCCAACAGTAACTTAAATCATAGAATCACCCAACGATTCAAGCTGGAAGGTGACTCAGGAGCTCCCTGGTCCATCCACCTCACTTAATGCATGATCAATGCTGAGTGCAGACCAGGCTGCTCAGGGTTTTTTCCAGTCATGTTTGGAAAAACTCCAAGGATGGAGACTGCCAAATCTCTCTGAGCAACCTGTGCCAGCGATTAACTATCCTCACAGTTAATTTTTTTTTCCTTACAAATCTGTGCATGGTCAAATCCAGAATATCATGAAGCACTGTTTAGTTTTCAGCTTCGTATCACTGATTTCTAGGTCATTTTTCCTTTGAAGTCCATCCTTCACAGACTTTTATGCTTGACATTACAGAGACCATCACTGATACTACCAATTGTATAGCACATCTGACCAGTCGGTGTTCATATCACTTTCTGTTTCTTGGAGTCTTTTTGCCATCTGGCAAGGTCCACATTTTCAGGCCTGCAGGGTGCTCAGAAATATGTCAGATAACAAGCACAGATCTGTCTCTTTCCCACCATTTTGGTAGATCTTTCACCACACTCTTACAATTTTAACACAAGGCCTAGATCGGACGTATGACTCCAGCTCTGCTTTACTAAAAAAAAAATGTTGCTAAGCTGAGTGACAGCACATAAACTTTAAAACCAAGCCAGATATATAAATAAAGTAGAAATGAGGACAGAAGAGAAATTATTGAGTTGGGAGCAGTCACTCAAGGACTGAAGGAAAGAAAATATTAACTGAAAAAGCTATAAACCCTGAGAAAAAAAATCAAAATGGAAGATAGCAACTCAGCAAAGCTGAGGATCAGTCTATTACAAGGAGCAATGGGGACTGGCACTTCCACATGTGATTGCTCTCTGCCTGACCAGCAGAAATCCAGTGGGTACCTGCATCAGAGGCAGTAAGGACGTTAGCGCTTAGGCTAATAGCATGTTAGTCCTAGGCATTTATTGTGTGTACAGTCCAACAGATAGCGTAATTGTTGCATACTCATAAATTGTGTTTGTGATCCTCCTTTCAAGCCTCCGTGCACAGGAAAAGACAACCAAATAAAAGTGAACAAAAATTCTGAGAGGGTTATAGTATACCACTGCTCTGTCCATTTCTTGATTGTTATAGTCACCTTCGGTATTAAAGTGGCTCATGAAAAGAAATACTGAGTTTTGGTGTTTCTTTAATTACTACTTTGAAGGTCATTTTGGAAGTTTATCCTTGTGCTCTTCTCCACATTTTTCTGTCATAGCACAGTATTGTGCAATATCCATTTTGGCGTGTGGGGTGCAATGCATTGCGCAGATCACCTGTTTTGCTGGCACACTTCCTTCTTCTCCATCCTAATTGGCAGATGACGCTCTGCCTTCCTGGGGTGACTCAGCCTGCAGGTTGGCTGGCTCACCCATCATTCCCCCCGTCATCCGCACATGGGTGTGTGTCAAGGCAGGATATGGGTGGAGATGGAAGCGCAGCCCAATTACAGAATGAAGAATGCAAAAGGGAATGTGTGAAATTAATATTGGTAGAGTGCAAATGCTGGCTTTCTTCCTAAAATCTTAAACTCTGCCCACCTCTTAGGATAGCTTCAAGCAGAGCCAAAGAATTGGGCTAGTTTTGCGGTCTAGGGAAATAATACTCACAGACTTGTAAAAGGTTCAGGCAATTCACTGTATCATCTATTAGCCAAAGAAGCTATCCACTGAAGCTGAAAAATAAGGAAAGAAAAAAAAAAGTACTAGGAAGAAATGTAGAGGAAAGTTGAAATAAACTATCAGTTTACTTCAGATAGACAAGATTATTACAAAAAAAAAAAAGTGGTGGGAATGTCAAGGTTTGGGAGAACATGCTGAACAAGATGGAGGGAGAAGAAAAAGTAGCAATTTGGTTTATGAAGCTCCATGCTGTCCTGTTGCAAGGTCGTCTGTAATCCTACAGACTCATCAAGGAGACAGTTGTCTTGAGTTTGGGGAAGGAAGGAAGGAAGGAAGGGTGAGTCTGCTGTCCCTCCATTTTTTCTGCATGAGTGAGCAGCTGGTAATTGGAGCAGTAATCCTCAATGACGGGCCAACACCTGGTGATCTGCCCAGCAACAGGACCCTGACAGCTTGCCAGCACTTGGTGATTTAGTCCAACAGCAGTTCTGAAAAAGTGTATTTTTCAGAATATGATATGGTGGATCAGTACAGATGTGTGGCCTCACTAGGCTCAATGCAGTCAATGAAATTTTTTTGGCACATGCGCGGTTGTTTATCAAAGCACAGAAACATGCAGTTTCATCTCAAATCAGCAGAGTTAATTTTAATGTACACTGAAGTTTCCTGGAAGTCAAAGGAAATCGAGCTTCAGTTGAAAATTGGGCATATGCATAAATGTCTGACAAACTGTGGCCCACATACATGACCTGATGCCTGGTGTTATATGTTTTCTGGTTTAGAAATGTTAAAAAATCCTTCAGATCTAGAACTACCGGAACTCTCTTGTGACATGAATGGTACCTTTGTCTTCTTAGATGTAAAGAAAAATATTTTAAAGAAAATGTATAAGTTATTAATAGATGACTACATATAGCTTTTCAGAATTCAAAAAAGATTATTTTTCCATGCCCATCATAGAATGGTTTGGGTTGGAAAGGACCTTAAAGATCATCCAGTTCCAACCCCCCTGCCATGGGCAGGGACACCCTCCACTAGCCCAGGTTGCTCAAAGCTTCACCCAGCCTGGCCTTGAACCCCTCCAGGGATGGGGCATCCACAGCCTCCCTGGGCAACCTGTTCCAGTGTCTCACCACCCTCATAGTGAAAAATTTCTTCCTAATGTCTAGTCTAAATTTACCCTCTTTTAGCTTATACCCGTTACCCCTTGTCCTCTCACTACACTCCCTGATAGAGTGCCTCCCCATCTCTCCCGTAGCCCCCTTCAGGTACTGGAAGGCTGCTATTAAGTCTCCTCGGAGCCTTCTCTTCTCCAGGCTGAACAACCCCAACTCTCT
>WKFP01014969.1:661915-673076 GCA_011057875.1 Pterocles orientalis | reverse complement strand
ATTTGCCTACCAATTTTAACAGTGTTTATTGTCCGATGCCCACCAACATCTTCAGATAGAGCTGGCAGACAACAATACATTAAGATGCTTTATTTAGGATTGCTTCTGTGTCTTTGTACTTCATGCATGTGTAAGTGTGAAGTATGCTGCAGACCCTTAATATGTTGCTTAGTTACTGGTGTATTAATGCCAGAAACTTGATCTACTGACATCAAGATGTGGTATCCCAACATTTTCTGCTTCCTTGATTCCTTATTCCTACTTCATGGAGTTCCCCTTTCTCCCACTTTGCAGCTTATTTCTTCTTGGAATTTATCTTGCTCCTGCATTTGGTTCTTGCTATGTCTTTCCAACAGATGAAAAAAACCCTCCTAGTGCCTGTTACCTATCGTCAAGTTGCTGCTCAATTTTGTCTTGGTAGATGGAGCAAATAATTCTCTGAGTCTCCGTGTTTCTTCAGTCTGAAAATCCTTTTTGTGACACTTTTCTTCAGCATTTTCAGCATTGTTCTTTACACTTGCCTTGCTACTTTGCTTCTCCTTCACCCCCCAGCCTGAATTACATGCAGTACTTTAGTGTCATAAGCGTCAGCTACACAGGTAAAAGCACTTCCTTGCTGCAAATCGCTTCAGCTAATTGTATATACTGCAGTCATGCTGTCTTGTTTTTGTAAGCATTGTGGTGGAATTCACTTTGTGTTGCATGTCTTTTCTGAGCCCTAGATCTGCTCAAGCTCTTTTTTTTTTTTTTTTTTTAAGTGCAGTCCTCATTGCGTAGATATAATCACAGTTTCTTGCACTTAGACATCCATTTAGCATCTGTCAGTATGATAAAGCAACATGATTTCAACAAGCCCAGTTCACTAGGTGACCCAGATTATTCTACCTTGTGGATGTAGATTTGATTTAATGCCCTTCGCTATCACTGAAACCAGTCAATTGAGTTCTACTCAGCGTCAGGCCCTTAAACAGATGTAAAATGAGAATAACTACATTAAATCAGTGGAGCTACATAGCAGAAAAGAGGAAAATCAGGGCCCTCTGTATATAGGCTTTCTTTTTATTTTAATGACGTACAGAGAATGAGATGTCATGCTTGTCTAGCTATAAGGAATGTGAAGCATAAAGGCCTTTTGAACATTTTAATTAAGGGATTTCCCTTTTTTGCTTGAGTGTGTACAAATCTAGATGATAGAGAACATAGTACAATGCATTACTAGATGTGCTGTTATAATCATGTAGACTTTATGTAAAACTAGAATGTAACTGAACTTCCAATGAGCAGAGTGCCAGAGGAGCTGTGTAAATCTGAACTCCAATGTTCATTCAAGTGTGGTATCAAATGACTGCTTTCTTACTGTTTCTTTGAGTTCTTTTTCTTTGAAGAGTAGAATTGTTGAACTTGTTTTCAAATAAAACTAATGGCATTTTCTGTCTGTTCATACTGATTAGAACATGTTATAATTTATTATTATTGCTGATATTTTACTTGTTTTGTAACTGTTACTAGACAGGCTGGAGCTGAAAGCTGTAAGTTTTTAAAAGGCTACTCATACGTGTAACATCTGCAATGCCAGGACCCGTCTCTATAATTAATACGTTTTTACTAGAGTTACTGAGTATGTACCTTCATTTTTTTCTTCTATGAATCAGAATACTACGGCTAAACAGAGGCCGAAATTAACAGGAAATTAACAGTAAGTGATTCAGCGAGGTTCCTGCTGTGAGTGGTGTTGCAGATTCCTGTTACGCATGAGTTGCTGATTGCCAGTCCAGACTCCTTGGCAAATCTGCTTGGCCAGGGGAAGAAAAATTCCATACTTGTAAGTTTTTAGTATTTCCAACATGACAGTGGACTGTTTTGTGAGGGCTGCTGGATTTGCAATGAACTTGCCTCTGCCTTGGAGACTTGTTCTCAAAATAATCATGTTCAGGTGGGGAAATTTAAATATTTATAGCTGAATAAATAGGGAAAAAAGTAGGGGTTTTATTTTTTTAAGTATTTGGATGTGTGCAAAATAAGTGGACTTGATTTATTTCATAAATGCAATTGTAGTCTTAATTTTCTGAGGTATATTTTTGGTGATACCCCAAGCAGCGTATGGGATGAGCATCTAAGCAATTTACCCCTCTGCCCTCCCCAGAAAGCTGAAACTACGAACTTATTAATTATTTTGTGTCAACTCTCTTGTATTACAGTGGAATAAAAGTGTGCACAGAAATGGTTACTTACCTGGTCATACCTTCCCATGAGAATAAGCTGCTGAATATTCCCCCTTGTTCTGTGACTGTTCCCTGCCCTTCCTGCTAGAATTACTTTCATGAGAATTTCAGATATTTTATCTGTCATCTTTCTACAACATCCTTCTTTCCTAGAGAGGCTTCTTAGACCAAAAGGTGACAATAAAAATGTATTAGAATGTTTCCTTTGCAGTGCCCCCGGTGTTGCTGGAGGACTTAAAATTGTTTGGGGTGAAGTATTTGAGGAGGAGCAAATGTCAGTGTTTTTTAGCATGCTTAGATATACACCACACATGGGAAAGCAACAATGTAAGAATAATGCTGTCTTCAGCAAATTAGTAACTTATCATGCATACTTAGTGCCAAACTACAGCAGAACAGTTGGTATGTTTTGCTTCATTTAGCATCAGTGCAAATCTTCATTTTACCACCCATTTTACTACGTCTTCTTCCTGTCCACCAGTCCCTAAACCACCCAGACAGGTTTCATTCTGGCTTAGGGAAGTCAAATGTTTTGACTTCACTTCCGTGTTTAAAACCAGGAAGGTACTGAGGAGGATGTGTGAGAATCATTTGCTTAATCTTTAGTGATAATGCACTCAGTAAAGTACATTGTTTAATTTCTATTATTTATAATTGATTTCTTGTTTTTAGCTGATTTCTGTGTAGTTGTCAGAACAATAGTTGGTGGGACTCAAGGCCACTGTTGAAAAATTCCCTCTATCAGAAATTCTCTGCCTTTAGTAAAATACAACAGCAAAGTCCAGGAGTATACTATATCAAGAGGTAACAGGGAGTTTTGTCCCTGGTTTAAGAGAGCACAATATTAGATTCTAAATGTAAAAATAAAGCAGAAAGTTATTGGTAGGCTCATGGTGGCCCAAGGAATCATACAGTAACCGTGGTTATAGCTGTGGTTATGAGTCTGTGACCCCAGATACAAAGCAAGAGGCTTGAAACAGTGACCAGAAGCCTCAGCTACTAGACAGCAGGGAAGTGCTCGTAAGGGCTGTCATATACATGGCTGTGATTCACTGGCCAGTCACAGTGGGAGACCTGGGTTACCAGGGAGCCGTGGAAGATGCTTTCTCTCTTGGCAATTGCTAGGAGGATATGTCTAACAACTCTGCAGTGTAGCTTCTGGAGCCTCAAAGCCTGATTCCCTTTGCCACAGCCAGATAAAGGAACACTAGTAACAGTGTTACCATTGTGGGGATAGTCATCCCCATCATTGCAGCCCATTCAGAGCGTGGGCTTTTGTGTCCTACTAAACTCATTCTGGTGGCTTGGCTGTGTCATCTTCTCCTGAGAACCTTGTATTTCATGTAGACTTAGGGAATATCTTATTGTTCGGTTGAAAGTAATATCTCTGATAACACCCTGATAAGGTGTTGGTTGATGAGAAGCTCAACATGAGACAAATGTGTGTTCACAGTCCAGAAAGCCAACCATATCCTGGGCTGCATCACAGGAAGTGTAACCAGCAGGTTGAGAGAGGTCATTCTTCCCCTCTACTCTGCTCTCATGACACCCCACCTTGAGCACTGGGTCCAGCTCTGGAGTCCTCAGCACAGCAAAAACATGAACCTGTTGGAGCAGGTCCAGAGGAGGGCCACAAAAATGACTAGAGAGAGCTGGAGCACCTCCCATACGAGGACAGGCTGAGGGAGTTTGTGTTGTTCAGCTCAGGGGAGACCTTATAGCAGCCATCCAGTACCTAATGGAGACCTACACAGGAGGTGGGGAAGCACTCTTTGTCAGCGAGTGTAGTCATAGAATGAGGGGTGATGGTTTTAAGCTGAAAGTGGGTAGATTTAGATTAGTTATCAGGAAGAAATTTTTCACTGTGAGAGTGGGGAGACACTGAAACAGGTTGCCCAGGTAGGTTGTGGATGTCCCATCCCTGGAGGTGTTCAAGGCCAGGCTGGATGAGGCTTTGAGCAACCTGATCTAGTGGAGGGTGTCCCTGCCCGTGGCAGGGGCGTTGGAACTCAATGATCTTTAAGGTCCCAAACCATTCTATGCTTCTATGTTTCTATGATCTCAGGAGAGAGATGCTACACTATTTCCTGAAACTTTTTCTATTCATCCCAGAGTGCCTCCTATGGCTTGTCCTGAACCAGTAGAAGTTTCGATATGCAGTGACAGTGGGTGCTGGTCATGACTGTATTAGACTGAGATAAGTGGAGGCTGAAGAGTGGGGACATCACTGAAAGCAGAGTTTCCTTCCATTTCTCACCTGTACCTTCCTCATGTTTTTCTTGCTCTGATATTGGCATTTCTGAGCTGACTGAAGTAGGTTGAGCTGGATTAAAAAAAAAAAAATTCAACCGAAAGCGATATTTTTTGTAAATGTTGTTTTCAGAGAGATTGGTTTCTTAACCTAGCTCTACAAGTGACTGCATCAATGACAGTGCTGGCACAAAGTAATTGATGGAAAACCACAGGAAATAGGGGGTTTGACAGAACCTTCTGGCAGCAGCCTTCATCTATGCCAGTTTAAGGTGACCATTATGTGGTTCTGATTTGACAAGATAACTCATTTTTGAGTCCTAGTACTGGCTATGGCCACATTCTGTAAGAGGCTCGTCTGAAATAATTTAGCTTCATTGGTTCAGATTTGTTAAAAAGATATTTGATGGCTTAACTTTGTACAGACAGGTTTTTAGTCAGTTCAAGTACATTTTGTCTTTTAGCAGCCACTCTAAAGCTAGCATAAGCTTAATCTCTGGCTCATTTAGTCCTGACTCATACCACTCAGTGATTAAGTCATGTACATGCCCTCTACCTGCAAAAGGCAAGCTGCAATGTGAGAAGAGATCCTTGGGATCCAGGTGTGTTGCACAGTGAGGAAGACCTGCACTCCTCTTACAGAGCTGTGGATAACCTGCCTTCCCCTCAACATCTGTCCATGGCGTCATGCAGCCTGCCTCACCAGAAGAAACAAAAGCCCAGCTTGGATTCCCATGCACTGTAATGAGGTAAATTTAAGTGCAACTTCTAAATTATGGTTGGCCATAATTTGATAAGTTCTTGAAAGGTTACTGATTTGTGCCTTGTTTAAACACACCTTTCTTTACTCTGAACTTTGTACCAAAGAGATCACCTTGGTTTCATAGTGTCTAAGGTAGTATATCTAAACAGTATCGGGAGTGAGAAGTATAAACTGAATAGCTCATATGATTTACTGTAGGAAATGCAACCTAACTTTTCACTGCAGTAATATTTTTTGTTTTAAGGGTAAAAAAGACTAAGACATGAAATATATGACATTATACAAATAGCAGTAATTGAAAAGATTATGTGCTCATTAACATGTCTAAACATCTGTCCAGTGACCCGAATTCTGCCTGCCTTCCCCTTTCAGAGGAGGATATTTATACTGTCATGCTTGGTCTCCTTTGAGATGAAAGCTAAGAAAAAACCTGTTTGTTTGAACTTATTATTGTGGATGGTGCATACAAGAACAAACTAATATGTGATATTTTGTTTTCCTAGTAAGTAGGAGCTGCTTATTAAAGTTTATGGGAAACTTTGTGAGCTTCACGTTGTGAAAGTTGGTATTTGGCATGTTGTACTTCAGATCAGAAAGCAGCCACAATTACTAGTCTAGGATTTGACTTTAGGTTTAGGATTGAGACCCAGGTTGGCCAATGGTATATTCCATATCATGCACGTCACACTCAGTATATAGGTGAGGGGCTGTCCCTCTCTCAGTCAGTTCTTAGGTGCTTGGGCTCTTATCTCTTTTCCGGGATTGCAGTTTCAGGACTCTCCCTGCTCTGGGATCATTAACTGGTAACAGGCTGAGCCTTGGTCATTGGGTGGTGAGCAGTTTCACTCGTTTGTATATTGGTATATATTACTATCATTATTATTACCATTATTATTATTATCATAGTTATTTTCAATTTCATTGTAGATTAGTTATTAAATTGTTCTTCACCCACGAGTCTCTTTTCCCTTTACCCCTTTAATTCTCTCCCCCATTGGTGGGAGGGGAGAGGGTAAGTGAGCAGCTGCCTGGTGTTTAGCTGCCAGCCAGGGTCAAACTACAACAAAGTATATGTATATATTTAATCTCTGAAATACAGATTAGGTGCAAATTCAGTTTTTATTGTATACTTCCGAAGAAGTTGCTAAAGGAGGTCCAGTTAGTTAGCAGGTGAGAGTTAGCTAGCAGTTAGCTGGGGTGAGAAATGCAGCTGGAGCCAGACTGTCGGTGAGTACCTCTGCACAGGGCCATGCCAGCAAGAAGTGGTGCAGTGGACAGGACAGGGTGGAATGGGATGGGATGACAGAGCATTCAGCATAAGCAACCTTATATGATAGTCTTTTCAAACCTTTAAAATTTTGTATTATAATCTAAGCTTGTACCTAAAATTTAATAGGAGCCTGGAGCCAGGCTCTTGTCTCTTTTTTTAGCAACAGGATGTTCCCAAGAAGAAATTACCAGGCTATGCTGAGTGTTAGCTTTCTCGGGGCACATCTCCACTGCAGTGTGCTCAGACCTAAGCCCAGCACCAGCATCAGCCCATTGGATAGGTGTATTTGTGTGGGTTTGAGACTAGACTGATAAGCCTTTCCTTCAACTTGGCTTGATCTTTTGAGTTTGTTTCTTTTTTCCCCATGTGTGGTATGGTGTTGAAACAGGTACACAACCTCTGATTCTGGAGACGTTTGGTGCCTTTTGTACCGTGGTCTATTGTGTTAGTCTACTGGAGGTTTTTGAACCTGTATTTCTTTCTCACCTTCCAAGTCTTCTCACATAAGTAATTTCATTAAAAAAATATAATTAAGCTTTGGTCCAAAAGAGCTACAGTTGGATAAAGGGTATTTCTCCAAGTATGTTATCTTGCACAAATCACTAGTAGGAGTTACTGTTCTCATGAAATAGAAGAATCAAGGTCACATCTGCCTATGCTGGTGCTGGTTTGGTTTCTTTTAATTTTATTTGTAACCTTCCTTGTAGGTAAGGCTGTAGATAATCTTTGTGCCTGTATCTGCAAATATTTCCTCGTGGGTGTATTAGTAGATACCTTTTTTTTTTTTTTTTTTTTTTTTTTTTTTTTTTTTTTTACAATGCATACTGACTTGTGTAATTTTGTATACAGCTATAGCTGTAATTCAGTTTGCTGGCTAGGAACACCAGAGTTTTTGGCTAGCAGTGTTGCTCTAGGCAATGATATAAAAACCCTTTTATAGAGCTACCATAAATTTCTTTCTACAATTCTGATTTTGTTTAGGACTTGAAATTCTTTGTGTCTGGATTTCTTTCCTTCCATTCTGTAATACATATATTATGTAAGTGTGTATGTTTGTATATGAATAGATGATCTGGAATTCTATGGATTTGATTTCTGCTTTCTGTGGAGTGATGGTTTCATCCCATCTGAGCACTCAGGTAATTTTGTAGTTTGTAATAACCAGCAAGGGAACGGCAGTATTTTAAAAGTCTTGGCTTTTGTTGTTAACTATGTTACTTCGGTTCTGTGGCTTCTTCCGAGCTAGTCAGAGATTATCCTTTGTCCCATTTCAAGCTGCTGCTGTCACAAGAAGCCTTTGCTAATATTGTAAACAAGGAAATTACTTACAATAGCTGCCAAATGGGCATGTCATCTCCCAGATCAAGAGCCGAACATTCATTTATTGATATGTAAGCTGCCTTGTGGTTTGGCTCATTAGCTCTGGAGATGTAGAGGACGCATTTCCCAGGCCTTCATCCTGATCCCAGAGTACATTGTATCCCTCCCTGGTAGTTGTCCACCAGGGTAGTCTGTCAAACAGCAGCTTGGCAATTTTACTTCAGGAAGTCCACCATCTCCTTAGTGGTCTTCAAGCTCTGTGAGTCCATGTGCCATCTGATCTGCTTCCAGATCATTGTCATCTGAGAAGGGTGGGAGAGTGCTGCTGCAGTGGGGGGTCATGGGGGAATCAGCTGTGCCAGACTACTAAAAGGACATCCATATGCATTTAGTTTCCTAAGGAGGAGGCCTGTGGCCCTCATGACCAGAAGAAGGTATTGCTTTATTGCTTTGTCTTTTTCCATTACCAAGGATCTCTCAGGCCACAGGTTTTGCTTTCCCAGTTGTCAGCAAGTTGCTTCTACTACTAGGCAAGTGGTAGTTTGCCTGCTCCTTATCTGTCTGAGTGAGGTCTCCATAATACTGAGGAAATTGTTAAAGTTAAGGAGAGATGAGCAAGTTGTCCTGCATGCTCCTTCTGCTAAATACACCAAGGTCTGCCTGCCCCTGTTTCTCTGGCTTGATAGTTTGGAGGAAAGACAAAGTGACTGGCGTATCCAGCTGTGGCAGGCTCATTTGTGGATAGCTAATGGACAAATTTGACTCTCTACATATTGATTCCCTTAAAGGGTGCCTGACAGGTGTTAGGTGTTCTCCTGCAGGCCTCTAGGATTAAATGGCATTAAGAAAAGACTAAATGACAAGGTCCATTCCAAGTCCTTTTTACAGTTCTGGGAATCCAAGTCTTCTGCTTTGTCAAGTTGAATGAGCAATGAAAGGGAAAAAGCAGTGGCATTGGGTTTTTTTTGTGGGAAGTGGCTCAAAGGGTGACTGTGTTACTTTGGATGTCCAGCAGAAGAAAGCCTAGTTGTTGGCTGGAGGTGCAGTGATGAGATTATGCTCGTGCCCTTTCCATGAATGTAAACCCATCGCTATTTCTGAATAAAGAATTATTTCATTCTGAATAAGGAATTATTCTCTGCTGTGGCTGCATAGGGTGGTGATTTGCACTGAGCTGGTGACCTGCTTGAGTTGTGCATCTAGTTTACTGTTAAATATTATCATACAGTCCTCTGACAGTCCTGGTAGCTGGATTTTTCCCATATTTTCTCCTAATAAACAGTGATACCCTTCCCTTTCCCCTGAACAGCACTGAGTATATGGCAGGCTGTCTGCCTTCCTCCTTGTTCTGTCTTTGGAGGGGTCTGCCTGTAAGGATGGGATGCCCAAGTATTGCACATGGTTGTTTTGGGGTCTGAATTAAGGCTGTTCTGAGAAGGGTGCTCGAAGGGTGGTGGCTGCCTCTTGCGAGTTACTATAAAGGGTGGGGTGGCCTTGAAGTGCCACCCTTGGGGGCATCACCCTGAGACACTCTGAGGTTGCACTGGTGTGAAGACTGTGAACCAAGCCGAAGGACCTGCAGCTGAAGAGCACTACTTGGGGCACTCTTGTGGAAGAGACAGCTTCAGTGTATTACCTCTTTTAAAAAAATAGCATATATACTTGATAATAAAAAGCCATGTTTGTTCTGAGATGTACAAATCATTCTAGCTGATTTACTTCCAAGTGAGGTGTCATAAAACAGTGAAAAAGGGAAAATTAAGTTGGTTGCCTAGAGGGCACAGTTCATGAAAATATCCCTGAATTCCTCACTCCATCTTCCTGACTTTCAAAGAGGAGATCTGAGCACCTCCAATGACAACACCGAGCAATGGTAGCAAAAGCTGTAAAGTATACACTCTGGTTTTACATTAAGAAAATTGAAAAAATAATATGATACGGGCATTTGTCTTTCTCTGAAAGTCTTCTTTTCATCTTAATGTTAAAATATGTAGTACATTTTTGTTACAGAGTTTCTACTTCCCTTGCCATTGCTCTGTTGACTTACATTGCAGGTTTTCAGCTCTTTTGGTGCTGACAAGTGTACGTTTCCATTTTTGTGTTTTAGGGTGGATTAGGGAGCATTTCAGAGCTGGAAAGCCAGCAGGGTCCTGCACAGCATGGTGAAGTGACTTGAGGGCTGGGGACAGGACAGAGTGGTTGGTCAGTGCAGCTTGGGAGCTGTGAGTGAAGGACTTACAGGAACCCTGCAGCTTCTGCTCTGGTTTGTCTCACACCTAGTTCCCTTGCTGTCTGGAAATGTCTCTGTTCTGTGCACCATGGTCAGGCATGTTCAGGCTGTCCTTCCTTCCTCTGTCCCCTTCCCCCCCAAGTTGCAGGCTTAGGTCACTGTCATAATATGATGTTTACAAATTAATTAATATGGAGTTGTCATATGTGACTTAATATTGCATGCAGCAAATGTTTTTATTTTTCTGTGTAAATGTGATACTGTATAAAAGCATATGGTATTCATTTGTAGAAAATTAGTCTCATAATGGGAAGTACAGATGTCTAGCGTGGGGATCTTAGTTCTGTAACTAAAAATCATGGACAGTAATACTAAAGAGTGCGTAACGTTGTTCTTCTGTACACAGTGTGTGTACATAAGGGCAAAAGAAGGTAGGAATTTGTATTTATAGAAGCATCTGCATATGGATTGTGCCTTTTTTCAGATTTAATGTGTTACATCAGCCAACCAGGAGAGGGGCTATGCTGGACCTTGTTCTCACCAACAAGGAAGGGCTGGTAGGGAATGTAGAACTCAAGGGCAGCCTGGGACGCAGCGACCATGAGATGGTGGAGTTCAAGATCCGCAGGGCAGTGAGGAGGGTGCACAGCAAACTCACTACCCTGGACTTTAGAGGGCAGACTTTGGCCTCTTTTGGGACCTGCTTGGAAGAGTCCCATGGGATAAAGCCCTGGAAGGAAGAGGGGCCCAAGAAAGCTGGCTAATATTCAAGAATCACTTCCTTCAGGCTCAGGGGTGATGCATCCCAACAAAGAAGGCAGGCAAAAATGCCAGGAGGCCTGCATGGATGAACAAGGAACTCCTGAGCAAACTCAAACAACAAAGAGAAGCATACAGAGGGTGGAAGCAAGGACAGGTAGTCTGGGGACAATACAGAGACACTGTCCGTGAAGCCAGGGATCAGGTTAGGAAAGCTAAAGTCCTAATAGAATTAAATATGGCCAAGGACATTAAGGGTAACAGGAAGAACTTCTATAGGTATGTCAGTGATAAAAGGAGGACTAGGGAAAATGTGGACCCCCTCCAGAAGAGACCGAGAGACCTGA
>WKFP01014969.1:634264-655401 GCA_011057875.1 Pterocles orientalis | reverse complement strand
ATTTACATTTTCCTTTTTTTTTTTTTTTTTTTTTTTTTGGTAACTTGCATTAGGTAGCGTCACTACTTTGTGGCTATATGCAAAATCCAGTTAGTTTAGAACAACTTGCTTTGGTAAGCATATCAATTACAATTGGATCTTTTTTTTTAACTGAAGACTGAAAGATTCTCAAAGCTGTACTGCAAAATACTGAATACTGTGCAAAGGAGTGGTGTGACAGAAAGAAATTTCATAAAGATTAGTTTGAAACCATTAGAATACATGATTTGGTAATAAATATTCTTGATTTAACACATCCTTGGAATCAAGGCCTTGCATATCTTCCTGCCTGCTCGTTCGGGTTGCAGCATTGCCTAGAAACTGAAGGATCAGGATGCCCTTCTGGTAGGTGCTGTGGCTATAGGAAGGTCTGCTGATCACTTCCCAAGCCAGCATCTCAGCCAAGAACAGGGAGCTCAAGCCAGGC
This sequence comes from Pterocles orientalis, assembly GCA_011057875.1. NCBI lineage: Eukaryota > Metazoa > Chordata > Aves > Pterocliformes > Pteroclidae > Pterocles > Pterocles orientalis. Next base: position 654,935 of record WKFP01014969.1, on the reverse strand, counting down.
AGATGCTGTAGCCCTTAGATTAGAGCTTTCTTGCTTAATTCCGTTAAGAAGTCTTTGCACTTTGTGGTGCTACTTGGCTTCTTGAAAGGAGGGGAGGGATGGGGACAGCTTTGGGTGTAGGAGCTTTACTTATTCCCACACTTCCGTAGTTCAGCCGTCAGGATGAGAAGGGAGACAGGAGATCACATTGTTTCCCTCTCCATATGTTTTTAGTTGTTTAGATTTGAAAGAACTTGGGAAGTCCTGTATTTATTTATCTTTAAGAGCACAGCATCTCATGGATGTGATTGTTCAGTAAATAGTTTTCAAAATGGGCAACAGTGCCCATAGGCTTTTTTTGTTGTTTAGTTAGCCTTTGTACAAACTTAAAATTACTTACGCAAATTACTACTTAATTTTGTAACTCCTGTGTCAACAAGATAATTCTCTTGCGAAGGATACTCTATTTATAGTCACAGTGCTGGAGTCTTATCACAAACCCACAACAGCAGAACTTCCTTTTATCTGCCTTGCAGTTTGCTCTGGCTCAGATCTTGATCTTTAATGCTCAGTGGTCCAGTGGTGAAAGACTCCAGAGATCTGAGAATTATTCTTGTTTCTGTCACTGATTTGCACTATGAATTTAAACAGCATGTGTTACCTTTCTAGGCCAAATAGCCAGCCCTGTTTTTTTCCCCTCTCACAGCCTTTGTGTGTCTTGTTTCTCAGGTTATTAACACATCTAACCACTTGCTGCTGTGACACTCAGAATCAGTGAGCCCTAGTGTCAGCTGAGGTATGCCTGCAATACTACTAATAACAGCTTTTATGTAGACAGCCAAATGTACACTGGCTTTGGGAGTCACGGCTCCCTTTTGCATGGGCATTTCAGAAGTTGCTGCTGTAATGTAGCTGTAGACAGATATGTTTTTGTCAGTTTATATAACTCTGGAAGTAAAGTACTAGTTTATTGGGGTGCCAGAGAGTGTTTCTGAAGGGGCTGCAGTGCTCAAGACACTGCGTGTACAAGAACCCCGATAGCAATGGTTAATGGCCAGGATTACTTTAAGAAACTTTTAAGACCAAGCATATAAGGATTGTATTTTCAGTGTACATCTGAAGAGGGTGTGATAGTCCAGTTTGGCAAGTAATTCTCTCACTTGATAATGCAATACTTTATTTTTTTTTTTTTTCCCCTGTTCTCAATATTGGAAATTAGCTGAATTCCCAACATTGAACTAAAAGCTTGTGAAACTTTTAGTCTTGTAGAACGTTGGATTGGAACCCGTTTAAGGACAATGTTTAAGACTCCCATAGGCTTTGTTGGCCAGCTATGGAAAAAGACCTTAATTGTTTAACCCCAAAGAGTTGAATCCTAATTGAGGTTAAACCTAGTAATTAATCAGATGGCCTCTTCCTTTGTTTCACTGGTGACACTTTTTATAGTTGTGACAGTTTTTATTCAGGAAAGATCCAGGCCTGAACTTTTAATTCCAAAATTTGGCAAAAGAGGGTGGAAAACAGAACCCTATACAGAAATTCCTAATTTGTAGGCAGAAAAGGTGTTTCCCACTCCTCCCTTTCACTTGTGTTTCATCCATTTTTTCATTTTTTTTTCAGGAAGAAGATGACAGATTATAGAGACTGGTATATTTTTGTTCTATGTTTATAAGGTATTTAGTAGCTGGACTTTGTTCTTTCCCAGAGTCAGTGAGCAATCCTGCTATAAACCTGTTAGAGGAACTCCACTTCTCTTTCAGCAGTGTTAAATCTATTCTGTTTGGTTCAGCTAGGTTCAACATATTACCTAGTTTTTATGGCCATGAACATTCTTGCATTTAGTATTTCTGCCTTTCAGTATATTTGCACATCTAATACATGCATACATACATATATATATGTAGAAGGAAGGATACCATACAATTGTGGTGCTTGTACAGTGATGTAAGAAGATTATATTCAATCCAAAATTCATGGCTAGCATTATAGAAATGACAAAGATTATGTTTTTCTCATCACTCACTGTTTTAAAAAACAACATAGTCCTTAATTCTTGAGTGAGAAAAATAGAAGTAAGGGCAAAATTAGTTTTCTGCAAACTGAATTTATCTGAAATGTCAGTGAAAGTGCATCTTACTTACTGATTGATCTCTAGCTGCTGTAGTTTACACATGACAAGTACCAGTTATGAACTGCTAAGAAGACACTGGAACAGACAGGGAGATTTAGATTTTACAGGGAAAAAAATAAGGAATAAAGTGAGTATTGATGAAATCAAAACCAGGCTGACAGAACCTGAAAAAACCCACATTTTTATTATGGTGTAAAACGGTGATTAATGTGAAGAGTCATGTTTTCCTGCAGGCTAAGGATACAGTTGGTCACAAAAGGAAAGGCTGAAGAAAATGTTTGTGCACAGTTCTTCTACTTTAAGTACTTGCCACAACATGAAGCTCATCAATGCTTAGTGAAATAATCCAAATCTGGTTTCCTTCCTTGTGAATGTAACAAATGGCGTTCATTAGAAGAATTGTTTTTAATAGCTCCCCTCTGGAAGAGCTGGAGCGCTTTGTCTCGCATCCTTGATGTTTGTAATAAATAAATGCATCTCTGGTGGGTGTGTTATGAATGAAGGCACTTCCGCAGCTAGAAAAAAAGTTAAGATTTTATTTTGTTCGTAGGTGGAGAATAAGCAAGCAGCGCTGGACGCCAGGGGAGCATCTGTTTGCTCTACCAACAGGCGTACCTTTCCACAAAACCTACCCCTCTATTTATTCCCTAAAATGTTGCATATTCATCAAGGTTTCGCAATACATTCTTTCATATGCATCTCCAAGCCCTGTCTAGCCCCGTTTCTTATTATAATTAGCTAAAGAGTCCTTTAGGGGTCCGAGGAGTCTCCTTTATCTCCTGGTTTTGTGGATGTTGTCTTCTCTCATCTCGTTGTGATTAGCAGTTCCTTTCCTTATCATCACGGCTTTGATCTTCCCATCTCGTCCTTTCTGTTTCTTCCATCCGATTTACTGGAATCGTGGGGAGAGGGGATGCTTGAGAAATTCCAGCAGGAATTTACTTCTCCATCACTGTCTGGTACATGAATTCATACACTCTGGAAGCAGAGCTGTCTCAAAAACACATTTGTATGTATGTATATCAAAGTTCATAGAGAAATAAGGAGGATGCACCTATAAAAAACAACTACATTCATATCATTTGTTTAGTATAAGACTAAATTCACAGTTAAGCATTATATGATTACTTCATTCAAAAACTTCTTTAAACAGAGGAGCCTTGTCTGATAATCTGAAGGGGAATTCCAGTTTCACAGTCTTTCAGCTCAAAACACTCAGCTCTTTACCTCAAGCACCTCTACTGAATGAATTGTAAAGGGAGAAGTAAAGGAGGATACATTTAGGTAATATTTCACAGGTTTGCATTTAAACATGCACCTAAACCAAGGCAGGCCTATGGCATTTCTGTCATTGTGAGAACAATCCTGTTTTAAGCACCTTTTTATGCACAATGTCCTCAACCATGCCAGGAATGCAAATACTAATGGGAAACTCCTGATGTGTGCTTTCAAATGTTAGAATTTGCCTTGGTGTATGGTTTAGTTGTAAAATGATGTGCAGTTATACAGAAATGCCATACTGCCTGAGGAGGTACTTCATTGTGCACAAGGAAGGCACTAGCTCAGCATAGGAATATCATCATGCCCTTTCTTTCCTACTTTGCATTTCAACTGAGTTTACTGGAAAGGGGTTGTGTTGTCACTTCTTTCCTGGAAGTTACTTTCAGATATTTAAAAAAACAAACAAACAAAACGACCATCCCTGCAACACAGATTACAATTCAATCAGTGGTGTTAATGAGATTGCTTAACTCAAGTACCCTTACTGTCCCATTTCTTTTATTCCTAAACTGCAAGAAGGATCCTTGAGAAGGGAGGTTTCTGGGCCTTGGCTGCTGTAGTTTTTTTCCAGCACCACAGCATGAGAGCAGCTCTCCTCCATTTCTTTTAACACGAATCATAATCGAATATACCACAGGTGGGACAAGAAGATTAACTCTGGTAAGAAACTGCAATATCTATATTGAAGAATGGGTTTTGTACCTCGGGGCTCAGTTTTGTACTGAGTTAAATAGGCAAAAATCTAATTGGCTGCAATGGGCACGTATCTGATTATCAGCAGTCAGAACTGACACTGTTGTTTGGAAATTAGATTATTGCACTGCTCCCTGTAAAACTATTTGAAGAGTAAACTATTTATTAATGATTGGAAATAGATGTTAATAAGTTAATAGAGTTTGAGAGTGTTGTTACTGAAGACCTTAATGGAAATAGGAGTTTTCTGAGGGGAAAAAACTGCTGGAGAGTAAACTTAGTAATTTAGCAGTCTGAAATGCTAAATGAGTAGTGTTTGAAAATTACTGTAAGTGACTGTGTTTGTTAGCAGTAGCTTACATTTTCTGGGGCAAAAGATTTCCTTGAAGATGCTTATGAAAAGCAGCTGCATTTTTCAAATTTTAAATAGAAAAACTAAGCACCTAAAAATTTAAGAATATACTGGAGAAGTAACCTGTTTTCTGCAACCACAGTAACAGCTTTTTTTTTTTTTTTTTAATGAACTGTGCTTATTTCCTACCAATACTTTTTTTTTGGAAAGTAGTTTTCTGCAAAATTTTAAAGCTTGCAGCATGGGGTATTTAAAATACTTTTTAAAGATTTTTTTAATGAATCTTTCTGTGAATGTAGGATTAATTATTTTTAAAAACATATTTCCCTTCCAGATTCCTTATATTATTACTGAGATTGGTTGCTTTTCTCCTTCTCCTCTCTTTTTTTCTTTGCCTTAACTTGTTCCCACCTATGTGTTTTTATTGTGTGATAGCAACTATGTGCTTGCTAAGCATATGGTTGGAGAAGGATTGAATTTAGTGGAAGGTCACAGCAGAAATCCTATGTGCTTGGTCTTGTCAATAGGTACCTAAAAATAAAAATCTTAATAGGCAACGTATTTTTCCCTATGCTGTGAAGTTTTAAAATTATTTTTCTTTTCTCATCTACATCAGCCCTATGGTGTCAAGACTGGTGTCCCCATTACCCTCAAGGGGTCTTCCTGGTTTGCCCCTCTTTGTGCACAGGGATTCATAGGAGGGACAGACAGGAGCCACTACTGTGCGAATTATGCACCAAATGCTGCTTCACCAGTGTCTTTCTCTGGTGGGGTATGCAAACCAAGACACATTGAAGCAAGTGAAGTGAAAATAAGATCTGACCTGCTCTGTCAGCTAAAGTTTTACCAGTTGTCCTCTCCCAGCCTGAGCCTCTCTCTGTCCTAGCCCATAGAAATGTGAATTGTGGATATGGAAGAATGCAGATGGCTCTGAAAGTGTTCACAGTTAAAACAGAAACTGGGGATAGGGGGTTGATTGAGTCCAAGGAAGGAAAACAAGGAATCGGTGAGTGGAGCAGGAGTGGTATGGCAGCAGCCTGTGGCCTTGGCTCCTGAAGAGCCTGAGTGCTGCCGGCACTGGGGCTGCCAGCTGTCAATGGGCCTGAGGCAACATGGAGAGATTTTTGAAGGAGAGATTTGCAGCAGAGCCATGAGGTTTTTACGTGAATATTTCTTGGAAGGTCCCCCTGGTTGTTCATGCCCTTCTCTGAGGGCTCTCATGTCAAGAAGTGGCATTACCACCTGCTCAAAGTTGGGAGCTGCTGTACTGATTCAGTAAGGAGAGATGGAAAGGTCAGGCTGGGAAAAGCCTTACAAGAAAAGCAGCTTATGCTTGGTCGAGTAGAGCAGGCCTGTGACTGGTGATTGGAGGGTAGGGCGTGGTCTCTGAGAGCTAATGGAGTGTTTCTAATGTGCATCAAATGCTCACAGGACCCTGAAATTGGCCTTGAGTGCTCCGTACTGTGTATCAGCTGTGCATTTCAGGGCGCAGACTTCACTGAGGCAGGACTTAGCCTGGGGAAGATAACGAGCTAACTTTTTTAGGACAGGAGCAGCACTTCCCTGGAAGCGTGGCACAGAACAACGGCCTGCTGCAGAATATTCCACCTCAGCCTGACAGAGCTCCCCAGAGTGTGTGCTTTTAATGTATATGATCCGTTGGTTTTATCTTCTGCATGGTGTGCTGCGGTGGTTAAATTTCAGCTGAGGTGGGTCAGTGAGAGCAGGTTGTTCCAAAGGTGAAAGTCCTCCGAAGACCTGACAAGCAGCTCCGCAGGGTTAAACTGAGGGATGACAAGGTGAAATTCTGACCCCACTCAGGCTGCACTCCAAGTGTACAGAGCCTGTTCATGAGAGGGACTCAGTCCAGCCACAGGAGGAGGGAAGCCTGGGTGAGGGCTGGAAACTCAACCTGCTTTGTCCATACTCTGAACCTACGTCAGCTGCTGGGGACACTTCTGATGTGATTCCATTAACATCTTCCTGCAGTGATTAGTGTTGGGTTCACAAGCAACACAGGTCACACACGGGATGTACCTGTCAGGAGAAGTTTAAGAACCGAGGGAGCTGCACAGAGAAATTATGTTTATTGGGTAACATGCACTACTAGCAAGGCGTTGTTATTGCCATTGGTGCAGAAGATAAATACTCCTTTATTTTTTTTTCCTGGGCTTTCAAATAAGGGCAGGTTAAGGAATAGTGTTGGGGTGCATGTTAGCTTGGTAATTCATTGTAATTTATTAACTTGTACCTGGAGCAGAGAGGCAGGGCAGGTGGAAACTCATAGTCCTTTCATAAAGCTGCTAACCTTTAAAGGCAAAGTCCATATAGTTAGTATGTCTTATCAGAAGATCAAGCACGTATGGTGTGAAAGGATTTCTGACTTGGACACACAAGGGGCTTATCTTCAGAGAGAAAGGTATGGCTTTTTTACTTAGGGGCAACTAACAAGCATTAGTTGTCCCAAGATAAAATGTAAGGATGAGGTGCTTTTGTTTTAATTCTAGATAAACTTGCAAAGTGAGCCAACTGGGAAAGTAATTTACTGCATTTACATTGTGATAAATCCACAATGCTTGATGTTTGATAAGTTTTTCTCTCTGAATAAGTTATATTCATTACTTAACCCCAAACCATGCCTCCTTTTTTAGAATACAGAGACAAATTCAGACATAAAAGATATCTGAAGCTGTTCCTAATATGTTAAGAACTTGCTATTTTTTGATACAAGAAAGAATTTTGTTATACTGTCTTAACTTAGTTTAGAAAGGACCACAGGAGATTGTCCTGTCTGATCTGCCTCCCACCCAAAGTGGGAGGGCCAAGTTAGATCATGTTGCTACTCATGTAATCCACAGCCTCTTCCTGATACTCAGAATCTGTTTGTGGCTTTTGTTTTGGTATATTCAACTTTAAGGATGACCTGTAACTTCAATGACATCACTATAGCTTTTGCACTTTCTAAGAGGAATTCTTTGCAAGGTTAGGGGTAATTTTTGCCAATGACTTTATGAGGTCAAGATGAGACCTAGAGGTTTCAGCTTGGTGGTGGTTGTTGTTTTTTCCTAGTTGCAGCTGTACTTAAGATGTACTTAAGATCCCTTTTGAGATCCTTAGCAACACACATTTGGCAGGGTTAACCAAAACCTAATAACATTGAATTATAAAAATGGTAAGCTTTCAGTCAAAGAGGAAGCAAGATAGGAACAAATAGTGGCCTTTATTAAACATTTGGATTCACTAGTTTACTTCACAAACTATAACTTCAGTAATTCTACTTTGTCCTTTCCCAGCTGTAATTAAGGTCACAGATACCAGACTAAACATTTATTAAAAATAAGAACAGAGTAGCAATGGAAAAAAGGAGCGATACTGTCAAGCTATAAGAATTTACCCAGGTAGAAAGGCACTTTTAAAGAATTCTTTATGAACAGTTATGTTAGGAAGATATGTATCATAAAGTTTATGGAATTGATTGTTGTGAGTTGAATTAGAGGTTTGATCTAACTAGGATTGCTAGAACTTGGATTCATTATTTCCTCACTAATACAGACTCCTGTGCTATTCCAGATTGGAAGATACATATAGCAGAAATGTTAAATTAAAAATATATTCCAGATAGTAAAACTAATTTTTAATATCCTCATTTGCTTTTTGACAGTAGTTTTCTGTGATACTTTGACATAATTAGTCGTTAACTGCCTTCACAGATATTAATATATTCTGTATCTTAAAATGCTAACCAAGAATTGCTTTTTGGTTTATGTTTTAGCCGTCGGTCTGGCCAGTATACAATGAACCATGACCATTCCAAGAAGACCCCTGATGGAGCATCGTTTGATCGCTCAGCATCCCAGGACTCCTTGGATGAACTATCTATGGATGACTACTGGAAAGAACTTGAAAACATCCATGAAACCAGAGGAAATAATCATGAGGAACGAGTAGCACTTGTAGTGAAAGAGCCAGATGGTAATTAAATCTGTTCTTGTGAATTATCATCAGTTTGCTGATTAGAAATTTATGTGTAAGTCTTATTTTAAGAGATGGCACCCACCAAACAACTTAAATCAAAAAGGAGGTCACACTGCTGAACATCCACTGTTGAAAATTCTGTTGCCTCTGGTGGATATCACCAGCAACAGTCAGAACCTTGAAAGAAAACTGTATTGGAGATAAGTAAGAGTCTGGTTTTCCTTTAGATGGTATTTGAAGAACATCAGAAAAGTACCTGTACTTGCAAATCACAACAATCAAAGCTTTATTTGCAGTTTACTGTTAAAAAAATGTGCCCTTTCACTCTTAGCCACAATAATAACAATATGCACTATGGTGGATAGAAACCTCATGCTTTAGAAGATAAGCAACGATTAACTGGTTTAAGTTTAGTGAGTAACTTTCTATGCTTGTAACTTTTGTGACTGTTCAGTTGTATTACTTTTGTTTCCCAGAAACCTCAATTATGGGCCATTCCTGAGGGCATGATCTTAGAAGTTGGGCAATTTCTTTGTTTTTCTTTTCCTAACAGACAAAAGAGGAGTTACATCCTTAATTGCACTCTTTTCTCAAAATTTTTTTAACAGTGGGGTATCTGCCCCTCTCCCATTCTTACAAGACACACAGTCTCTGGTAAATTAAAATGGCGATCTTTGCACGTTGGTATGGCCTCTACATGAGTGAGAAGAATGTGCTACATTTGGTTTCAAAGGGATTTGCACTTCTTCCTCCCTAGGCGGTTTTGAATGTGAATGTGTTTTGAAACATCACCAGTATTTACAAGTGCTCTGAGGCTGATAGCAGCATGGACTCTGGAGAAAGCAGCAAGGCTCAGAGCCTGCATGCCGGAGGGAGCTGGGTCTCTGAGAGAGCCACACGGCTTTCTGGAGACCAGTGGAGCCCATTGTTCTGCAGCACATGAGCCTCTTACCCCAGTTTACTGATGCTGCTACGCCTTCAGGCTCTGCACTCAAACCCCCACTATTTCATTTTCTATTTATATATAGCCTTCTTCCCCATAGCTGCTGCTCCAGCTCAAGCTGCTGACTCTGGCATAAAGCCCAAGTGAGTCAGCTCAGTTGAGCTGATTTGTCTGAGTAGACACTGCTCTGCCCCACACCTTGCCTAATGAGTAGCACCTTGCTTGGGTACAAGTACTGCTGAATGTTCGGGAAACTATATGTGGCTGATGGACCTGCCTGGGCAGGGGGGCTTGCAAAGGCAAGGCAGGGGACAGGTGAGATATACCTTGCTCACATCTGCTCTGGAGAATGGGTGTAGCTCTTCTTTCCAGCCCTAATAACAACATCTGAGAGCTTTGTCAGAGGCTTAGGCTTTGGGAGCATAGCAATAGCAAAATTCATACTTAAATTTTGTGTTTGTTTTCTGAATGTTGTTAATATTCAAGAGCACACTTGGATGTGCACTGGACACTGTGTGGAAACTACAGTCAATAGTGAAGCCAACATGCCACCCTTGGAGTACTTTTAGATATCTGATAAATGGAAATGTTGCTTGAATGTCTGAGAGGGTTGTTGGCATTCAGCAAAAGCTCAGCTGCTACAGGCAGCTTGGTGTTTTAAAGAAAGTATCATTACAGAAAGATGCTGATTTCAGAAGTAGAAGTTTTGCCATCAGTGACAGTATTTAGTAGCTTTCTCCTCTTTCATGTGCAGTGATCTGTCAATAGAGGATACCTTATGAGCTATAAGACTAAAGCAACGATTGTTTTGTGGGCTGTCAGCAGGCTGGAGACCATGTCATAAGAACTGATTAAAAAATAACAGTAAGGTGACTCCTGTAGCCTGGTTTGTCCTTCATTAAATTGAGCTAGTGGAGAGCTGTAGGATTAATGTTTCAAGAAAATTGGACAGAACCATGTCAGTAAAAGAGCTAAAAAGATTGAGGATTGAACTAAAAGTCAATGAAGCAGCAATGATCAGAGGCTTTCCAACTTCCTCATACGCATTTATATCTAGGTATGTTTATAAAATGGTGTGTGATTTAATAGAAGTGCTGTAGATAATAAAGATTGCCCCATGGCAATCTGTATTGGATTAAGTATTTTTAAAGCTTTGATATCGTATGTTAAACCTTTTGAAGCTCTTTAGAAACAAAAGCTTTTTTTCCAAGTCGTGACAGTGTAAGTAATTGTTCTTAATTGTGGATCCCCTTGGTACCTTCCCTGTGCACTGCATCAACTAGATCATGCTATTAACATCCAGTGTGCTTAACAGTACTTGAAAGCTAACGTTTATGCCTTTTCCTCTTTGCCTTGCTTAGAGGGAGAACTGGAAGAAGAATGGTTGAAGGAGGCAGGTCTGTCAAATCTGTTTGGCGAGAGCTCTGGCGACTCCCTGGAAAGTGTGGTGTTTCTGTCCACACTGACCCGAACCCAGAAGGCGGCGGTAGAAAAGCGAGTAGAGACTGTCACACAAACCATGAGGAAAAAAAACAAACACCACCAGATTCCTGATGTTAGAGATATCTTCAGGCTACAAAACGACTCAAAGGGAAAAGTAAGTTCCTGTCTGTTCTTTCTTTTATTTATTCTGGCAGAGAGAAGAGAGTGAGATGTAGGGATAGGGGGAGAAGAGAGGGATACACGGACACAAAAGGGACATTTCCAGAAGATTCGTGTCTAACTTTCACTGATTTCCAAGGGAATTTTTTAGTGAATTTATGGGAATAGCATTGGTCCAGACTTGCTATTGCATTAAGCAATTTTGGTATGTAGAAAGAAATATGTATATTGGCCTTATATTACTTAAACGTCATGAATAAAACAACCACTCCATGGTTAAGAATTAATCTGAATTAATTTTAACACAAATGCAAAACTTGTGGCAACTATCACCCAAAAAGCTACTGAAAGCCCACTTCTGTCTTTGTGTGGTAGTGCCCCGCAGCCATCCTGAGGAGTCTGTGAGATAGGAGGCAGCACCTCTTACTTACTAGTCCTCTTGATTCTTTTTTTTTTTTTTTTTTTAAAAAGGGACATCAACCTAATGCCCTCTATTTTGGCTAGGTCTTTGTGCCTGTCAGCTGGGAGCTTAGACCTTGCACTAACTCCCAGGGCCTGTGTGTGTCATTAAACTGTGTGTGTGGGAAGTTGCTCTGACAAGTCCTGAAGGGGCCCAGTTTCCTCTCATGGGGTATCAAACAGGAGAGTTCCTCTCCCATAGGCAGGAAAGGGGAAGGAGGGAAATTGAGACTATGATTAGAATTCCTCTTCTGTGAAGAAGACTCTTGACATGATGGAAGTGCATGGCTAGCTTATCTGACCTCAGCCCCCTCCCTCATTCTCACTGCGCGCTGCTGCTGTTCATCACAATGGTAGTGGTGGTGGAAAGCATGGCAAATTTTGAGGGAATTTATCTTCCTCCTTTCCCCAACAGCTTCCTCTCCTTCAGCAACTCCTTCCAAATTCATTAGAGGTGAAATGTAGTGGGGGGAATTTGTAAGCTCAAATGTATGTTCTGGAGGCACAACTTTCCTTTCACTATTCCATTTTGCACGTGGTTGCAGAAAGGATATTAATGCTATAAAAGCTTTCCGGGATCTGATTTGGAGTTGACTACACCTAAAAATTACAAGATCTAATAGCAGACCAATTTAGGAAAAATATCATATAAGATTAAAGTAGTATAATTTCCCTTTCAAGTATATTATTTAAGTAAAGCACAAGAAATACTCATGTTCCTGTATTTAAGTAAACATTGTAATGTTTGAAAATCATATGTCAGTGTTCAGTAGACTTCTGTGTCTCTTAAACTGCATGTTTTGATATTGATGACATCAGTGAGAAGTAATGCAAACAGACAAATGATTGCAACCATTTAAGATCTGTGAAACAGAAGGTCAAAATATTTATTAAATGTAGAAATAACTTAAAAAAAATCCTTCTAAACCTGTCTCCTTGACTGAAGTAAAATAATACAAGTGTAGATCCTCAAATCTATGCTACATTCCTTTCTCCAAAGCAAGATGATTATTCAGAAATCTTTGCTTGTGCTTATTCATCTGATCTGTAGTGCCTGTAGTGAAGTAACTTCTACAACCTTTCTGGGTAACTTGTCTCAGTGCTTTTTTACCCTCTTGTCATTAGAAAACTTTTTATGTAACAAAAGAGGACTGAAGCCATCTGCAGCTGTATGAAGTCATTCCAGTTTATTAATAGCTTCTGAAAGTCCTGTAACCTCCTTTCACCTGGAGGAAAGCAGGAGGAAAGGTAAAACAATAGTGTTGATGTTTCTCATCAATGCAACAATTGTGTTGATGCTTCTACTAAATTTCCTGACATATTCCCAAAGAGAAGCTGGACTTTTGGTACCTTGACAGCTTCCCAATCTACTTCTACTGCTCTGTGAAACAGTAGTAATTTTCTAGGCAGTCATGCTATCTTCTTCCACTTCTCAGGGTCTCTGACTTTTTTAAAAAGTAAATATGCAGATTTGTGTCGGTAGGAGAAATCTTTAAGACTTGAATATTTTTCTCAGGAAGTACGGAGTTATACAGTGCTTGAGTAAAATACAACTGAAAATCCAGAGTGCTAGACATTCAGTATTGTTTTGAGTTGCCAAAAAGATAATAAAAATAAATAATAATAAAAAAACATTTCAGAATATGTAGAAAATGTATACCCATATATATATGTATATACATTTTCTACATGTTCTGAAATGTTTTTTTATATAGTAGGTGTCATCCAGTTCATGGAATGTGACAAATTTGTGACTGGGTAATGCAGCACTGTAGAAAGGAGAAGGTGGTCAAAATCCTTTCCTGTTTTGTTGTCTCTTCAAAGGGTCCTAGTTTTGCTGTTGGGAATCTAAGCTGTAAGCACAGATATTGGAGAGAGTCCAGAGGAGAGCCACAAAATTAATCAAAGGGCTAGAGCACCTCCCCTATGAGGACAGGCTGAAAGAGTTGGGGTTGTTCAGCCTGGAGAAGAGAAGGCTCCGAGGAGACTTAATAGCAGCCTTCCAGTACCTGAAGGGGGCCTACAGGAGAGATGGGGAGGCACTCTTTATCAGGGAGTGCAGTGAAAGAACAAGGGGTAACGGGTATAAGCTAAAAGAGGGTAAATTTAGACTAGACATTAGGAAGAAATTTTTCATTATGAGGGTGGTGAGACACTGGAACAGGTTGCCCAGGGAAGCTGTGGATGCCCCATCCCTGGAGGTGTTCAAGGCCAGGCTGGATGAGGCTTTGAGCAACCTGGGCTAGTGGAGGGTGTCCCTGCCCAGAGCAGGGGCATTGGAACTTGATGATCTTTAAGGTCCTTTCTAACCCAAACCATTCTATGATTCTATGATTCTGTATTAATATTAGGCTGCCCTGCAAAAAGGATGGGATTGTTCTGTAGGGGAAGCAACCATTAAAGATTTTGCAAGAAGAAGGAATTCGGACTGAGTTAGTAAAAATGTCTCCTCCAAGTTCCCTTCCCATATCCTTTCCAGTGCAAACTATGGTTTCAGGTCAAAGACTACATTTTCTTATTCTGTGCAACTCTGCAAAATTAAATCTTATACCCACTTAGCCTTTTAGGAAGAGGCAGAATGGACTTAATTACTTCTTTCTTAATTACCTAGATTTCAGGTCCCCTTAGACTCTTAGCAAAGTGTTTTCTACTGAAACGCACAGGTGTGCCTCTGCATACCTCTGAATTGTAGCAGTATGTGTTTTAATCCTGCACAAAGTCAAAGGAGTTTCTACAACCACGCATTTGGTTTTTATAGGCATGTATATTTATTGTTCCTTTCTTAGGTCTGTGATGTAAGTGAACCCTCAACTGTGAGAACAAGTGAAAACAAAAATGAAACACAAGATGAAACACAAGGTAATGCCAAACATCTGTATTTTTTTTTTCATTTGGCTTTGTAGGCTTTCAATTACACAAGCTACTACATTGGTCCATATTTCAAGTAACTTTTCAGCAAAAGAAAATTAAATTCAAAAGACACCTCCCTGTCACTGCCAGGTGGGACAGAGCATCACAGAAGTCCTTAGCTGATTCTAAGTTTCTGTTTTGAGAGTATGAAGGCTTTTGAAAAAGCTTTCTGCTGTTCTTCGTGTCCAGTAATAAAAGGGTGGATACCCTGCATCATCTTAGGTTTCTTTCAAGTAGGGGTTGTACCATGTCTGTTATACCACCGTACCTATGACTGTAGAGGTCGAGAGATTAACTGGCAGCCGTTTAAGCTTTAAGATGCTGCATTTCTATTCTGCATTGTTTTCATGTTGTGGTTTTTTTTTTTTTTTCCTTCTTACAGAGGACCTGATAGGGCATTGGTGTTACTCTGATCCCTATAGCCACTTAAATAGGCAGGCAGATCAAGTTCCCTACTGCAAGTTACTTAATCTATAATTAGACTTAGAAGACAGCAACAAACAATACGGGATGTGCATGGAAGTTGAAGTGGAAGAGATATAAACCAGCCTTGAAAATCACCAAATCTGTGCATTTCTATAAGTGCTGCTAACCCTTCCTTCCCTCCCTCTCAGCAAACCTCACTCGAGTAAGAACAGTCAAAAACTGTGAGGACTGCCAAACTGCTGGTTCAGCACAAGGGAAGGAAGAGATGGTTGGTGCTGTGTCAATAAACTGCACTGTAGGATTCAGAGATGGAAAATTACGAAGCAATTATTACAAAGTTTTTATCACATCTGGTTCTTTTTTTTCCAGTGGCCCTGATGAACCCTTCAGAAATGTGGAGTTCTGACAGGCAAATCCCATATGCTAGCTCTCCTCAGCACAGATTGTGATATGGATGGCAAATGCAGTGTGCTTACATCCTGATACACTTATGCTCTTGTCAACATGCTAATGTGGGCTCTGCTCCCGAGACTGGAGCAGGAAGAAAAAATCAGTTCAGTTTGCAGTCAAACCATGTAAGTTTTGTGGTTTTAAAAACACTGCACCTGTTTCAGTGCTGTTCTGTGATCTTTCCTCCAGAATGATGAGCAAATTAGTGTTATACAAACAGTGAATGAATTTAAAGTGAAAAATAAACAATGCCTGATATTTCAGAGATACTAAATATTTATGAAATCCAAATCCAAAGACATTATATAAAAATGGAAAACCCCTTTGACAAAGAAGTAGCACCAATTTTACCTGAAAAATATGAATATCATCTCCGATATTATAAAAAAAATTCCAGAGCATATATTGAGATGTCTTTAAATGGCTAGAGTGAATGCCTCTGGCCTTTCTACAAAGGTGGTGACTGTTCCTAACTTTGTATTTGAATGCTGCATTCCCAAGCGCTTCTGCCAGACTGAAGATTATAGTGGTTTGCTCTAAGAGCACGCATGGGCTGTATGAACCTGTGCTCACTCCTTCTTTCTTGCTAGTCTGACACACCTTTTTTCTTGCCTAAACAATGTAAACAAACTCAGGGAATAATACAAAACCATTACTTCTTTACTCTTTTTTTGCCTGATCCTGCTCATACAGGACAGTTTGAGTTCCTAGGATTTTTTTTGTTGGTAGATGCATATTTGAGCTTTTTGGAAGTACCCTTACTTACTGGCTTTAAGTACTTCTTTATTTCATGTAGGTACAGAACATATCTACAGGAAATGAAAAAAAAATTAAGCTGTCTAAAGACATTATTATATCAACAATCCATAACACTCACTAAAGACCTGCAAAGCTAGCAATTGCCAACAGCTACCAAAGAGAAAAAACAATTTTGTTTGGATGCCTGTGAGGAGGAGTAAATATCTGTGTAAATAGCTCAAAAAATAAAGAGGAAAGAATAAAGCAGATGAAAAGCTAGATACTAGTTAGCTTAAATAGGGGAGCAGCAAATGTCAGTTTATTGTGGGACTACAGTTGTCCTGAACACACAGGATTAGCTACAGGGGAAGAATGTTAGATAAAACCTCTGTATAAGGGCAACCTCAAAGCATAATGAACTGGGAAATGGATGAAAGAATTGTGTGTACAATGTGTAACATGAAGGAAAATACTACAATATTTTCTTCTTGGTGTGGGTGTATTTTTTAGTTAAAGAGTTTGTTTCTGCTTTTCATTTTACATGATAAATGAGGAATTTATGGCTGGAGTGATAAAGTGTTAGTGAAAACATTACAAAGTTTTTTATTTTCTATTTAAAATAATCTGTCTATTATTTTAAAGACATGCTGTTGTCAGTCAGAAAAAAATCAGCCATGTTACCTTTCAGTTTATTAAGATCTATCAGCATAGCTCCATGGGGATATACTCTAGATTTTCTAGTAAAATCAGGAAACAGCAAGGTTGACACTTTCAATATTTCCATGTCCTATTAAAATGAAGCTCAAAATGTAACCCCACTCCTGAAGAATTCCCACCACATTTTATGTGATCTTTAAATAACATGGGGAACCAAGGAAACAGTACAGGACTAATGTAAAATATGTTTTCCACATCCTTTTAGACAATATTTACATTTTTCTGTATCACACTTGCATTTCTCTCATGAAATATTGCTTGCAGTTGGCAGATTGGCAGAACACCAAAGCTGCTTCCTTGTACAACTGCTTCCTAGTTAGTGAATGCACGACAATAGGAGCAGAACTTATACACGACCAAGAAGAAACTCTCCACAGCAACAGCATTTCCAGACCTTTAAAATGTGCACAGCATTGCCAAGACATCTGCTTTACATGGCAGGGCACCTTCGTATGACCAGAGGATTGAAATAGGAGCTACTGCTTTATTGTTAGTTAACATCAGATCCCTCCCAGGCTATAGGAACTATGTGGGTCACATATGGGCCACGCTAGGTTGACAAAAGTCTTGAGGGGATGGGGAACTGTTTTCCTTTAGTTCAGATGCATTAAACAGTTTACATGATGTATACAGATGTACACACAGGGAGGCTAAAGATTGAAGCCGGCGATGAATTTGACCTTGGGTATGTTTGGTTACCACGGTCTCGTGTATCTCTTTACCTAAAGGAGCAGCTCTAGTTTCAGGATCAGCTTAATCTTTAGTGTATGCCCCAGGCATCTTTCTGGGTCTATGGAAAGCGAGCAGAAGCCACTCTGGAAAGAGCAAGTGATGAGTAACACACACAACTGGCAAAATTTGGAAATGTTTTATTCTACTTCTCACAGCATTGCGTGGTTGTAAGTAGAGTCAAAGTGTTATCTCAGATCCACCTCCTCTCTCTGGAAGTGTCTCAGCTCTAGATCAATGACATTGAAGTGTGACTGATTGCATAAAGCTCTGTGACCTACCGGAGTGTGGCTGTGGTGACTGCAGACACTTGTCTATCAGGTCCCCTGAGTTTGGCCCTGGCAGACTGAGGTAGTTTTCAGGACTCACTCTACAGAATATCAGCAACTAGTCTTGTTATAGATATAGTCTTTCAATTATGTGCAGGTATAATTCAGAAAAATTTTCAAGTTTGTGTAATTTTTTTCTTTAAACTTGATGCTTCATATGTTGTTTGGGTTGTGTGCTTGCAGCTCAGCTCTTTTGCAGACCACTGAAAGTATCAGTGTAGAGCAGCACATCCCTGATGCCTTCTCTGTTGATCAGCCTATCTGCAGTATTTCCCCTGCTTCAAGGTCAAATGTTGCTGTAGCTATAGCTATTTTCAGGGATTTTTTTTCTGGCCTGACTTAGCATAGTAATTCCAGGCCATACAATAATTTCCCACAGCGTTGTAAATAAATTAATCTATTATGGTACATAATATTCATATACCAAATCATATGCACTGCTCATGGTTCTCCTCCTCAACTCACATCCATTTCCATCCCGCTTTTGCTGCGCTTATGGTATGTTAGCTTTGAACGGGCTGCACTGGTCTGCTATCTGTGAGTAGCAGCCAGTAGCAGAATCATGGTCCTGTTGAAATGAGCAGGATTGATTTGTTTATATTTGTGATGGTTTTAAGAAAGTCTGAATTTCATCATGAATACTTGCAAGGTACTTGTAGTGTTCCGTACAAGGAATGTAGTCCTGGATGTGTCCTTTAAAAGTACCATATCATGAGAGGGGTGGTGGAAAGATCAGAATCTTTATCTGTCTAAATTATCTTTGTGCTTTGTATTAAATAGTGCTATTTACAATCTAATTTTCCTCTTGCTTATTTCATTATGTGTTTTTAACTTCCGACTGAAAAAACAATGGTTGATTTCCTATGAAATTAGATGACTTATTTTTCTGAAAGCAGAACTGCCTCTCGCTTTTTTCCTTCTGGGTTTTTTTTTTTGGTTTGTTGGGTTTTTTTTACAAAAAGGATATTCTAAATTTGCCAAGTGTTTGATTCCTTTAAGGAACAAAGAAAGAGAAGTAAGGTCATTGTTGTGTACTTGGTCCTTCCCTGTATCAAGGAAACATGTCCAAACAGTTCTGAGGAAACTAGACTCTTCAGACTGAGTTGAGGACAGGAATGTTGGGACAACGACATGATCTGTGTACTCCCTGTTATTCCCAGATGTTAATTCTTTGGATCATAGAGGAAATATTCTCTTTTGCTTTTGAAATTTTAACAGCAGAAAGAATTGCTGGTTTGGTTGCTGGATGTTACAGTCTTTGAGGCAGGAAAGCGTTTGATGGCAATAAACTTCTGATGCCAAAGCTGTTTGGCTCTGGAAGGTTCTGGGAATCTGCTGTTTGTTTGAGGTGGATTGCTTTATCTTTTCATAATAGGTAAAAAGAAAAAAAAAACATGAGTTGTCAGAATTATTCAAGAAAAACTACAAAAGATAGGCTCTTGTAAGAAGCTAAATTTTTGAGCTGAAATGAAAAATGCAGAAATGAATGAATTTGCAGCCAGAAAGTCCACCCCTTGCACAGCATTAATTTCTACATGGTTTTTCTACAAGTTTACTCTCATTCAGTGAGTGGTGTTCAATTGTGCTGCTGTTGATAATTTGTTTTTTCACTCTGTTTTCAGGTCCAAAGTTCAGTCTCGGAATGGATGAGCAGAGGAGCCTGCTTGAAGACATGCCATTTTCGGACACTGACATCAATTTGGAGATACCATTTGCAGAACAGGCAGCTAATCTCAAAGACAGCTCAGTAGGCAGAATGTGCAAGGGTGGAGAAGGTGACACTCTTCTCCCAGTAGGTGTTTCCTATTTATTGCTCTAATTTTTTATTTTTACTAGTGGTACTGGTTGGATGATATTTATCTGATAGTCGGTGAATTAGAGATTTAGAAGAAAGTTGTCAGATCCAGCTTTGTGGAGACAGACCTCAAGATAATTCATTTTTGGGAACAGTAGTCTCAATAACAATGAAGTAACTACTCTTATGCTTATTTATGTCATTGTCTGTCTTGCAAAATGCACTCTATATATAAGCAAAAATGGACTGCTAATATTGAATTGGAATAGTGTCTTAGTGGTAGTTGTACACAAACTGTGTCCTCATTTCATTTGTTACAGCCCCTTTTCCTGTTACATGAGGTGAGATGCTTTACCTCTGTAATACGAGTCTCTGTTATTTAAAAAGGGTTGGTGGTTGCCTGCAGAAACCATATGTGGTTATCCAGTGCAGAAAGGTGAGGGCTGAGACTGAAGAACAGAGTGGTCCATGGAAGTCTAAAGTCAAACGGCAGGAAATTAAGGATTAGTTTGTGTTCAGTTTTATTTTCCAGCTCTCAAAAACAAAAAGAAAAAAGGGCTCATCCTGAATGAATCCAAATAAATACAAAAGACAATCCTCAAAAGCATTTTGTTGTTGATCTTCAGGTGTCTTTCTGGGGATCTCTCTTGTACCTGACAGTTCGTGAACATGCAGTTATGAGTGACCTGTAAACTAATGACTGGTGTGAAAAAGTTTTTTTTTTTCTAACTGTATGCAAACATGTCTGAATAATCATAGTGTCTGAAGTAATAATGTTTCACAGATCTTCACTTAATTTACATAAGGGCACATTCATTTCTTCAAATAGTAATTACCCCATGTATCCATGCACATAGTATGGGGAATAAACAAGAGGAGCTGGAGATGCGTGCACACCTGCGGCGTTATGATCTTATTGGCATTACAGAGACATGGTGGGATGGATCGTACAACTGGAGTGTTGGAATGCAGGGATACAGGCTCTTTAGGAAGGACAGGCAGGGGAGACGAGGAGGGGGTGTTGCCCTCTATGTCGAAGACCAGCTGGAGTGCATGGAGCTCCACCTGGGGTCAGATGAGGAGCCAACAGAGAGCCTGTGGGTCAGGATCAAAGGGAGGGCTGGGACAGGGGACATTGTAGTGGGGGTCTGTTACAGGCCAC
>WKFP01014969.1:617579-633643 GCA_011057875.1 Pterocles orientalis | reverse complement strand
CAAAGGGAGGGCTGGGACAGGGGACATTGTAGTGGGGGTCTGCTACAGGCCACCTGACCAGGGAGAGCAAGTGGATGAGGCCCTCTACAGACAGATAGGAGCAGCCTCACGCTCACAAGCCCTGGTTCTCATGGGGGATTTCAACCATCCTGATATCTGTTGGAAGAACAACACAGCACAGCATAGGCAGGCCAGGAAGTTCCTGGAATGTGTTGATGACAATTTCCTTCTCCAAGTGATAGAGGAGCCAACCAGGAGAGGGGCTATGCTGGACCTTGTTCTCACCAACAAGGAAGGGCTGGTAGGGAATGTGGAACTCAAGGGCAGCCTGGGACGCAGCGACCATGAGATGGTGGAGTTCAAGATCCGCAGGGCAGTGAGGAGGGTGCACAGCAAACTCACTACCCTGGACTTTAGAGGGCAGACTTTGGCCTCTTTTGGGACCTGCTTGGAAGAGTCCCATGGGATAAAGCCCTGGAAGGAAGAGGGGCCCAAGAAAGCTGGCTAATATTCAAGAATCACTCCCTTCAGGCTCAGGGGCAATGCATCCCAACAAAGAGGAAGGCAGGCAAAAATGCCAGGAGGCCTGCATGGATGAACAAGGAACTCCTGAGCAAACTCAAACAACAAAGAGAAGCATACAGAGGGTGGAAGCAAGGACAGGTAGTCTGGGGACAATACAGAGACACTGTCCGTGAAGCCAGGGATCAGGTTAGGAAAGCTAAAGTCCTAATAGAATTAAATATGGCCAAGGACATTAAGGGTAACAGGAAGAACTTCTATAGGTATGTCAGTGATAAAAGGAGGACTAGGGAAAATGTGGACCCCCTCCAGAAGAGACCGAGAGACCTGATGACCCAGGATATAGAGAAGGCTGAGGTACCTAAGGAGTTCTTTACCTCAGTCTTCACTGGCAAGAGTTCCAGCCACACCGCCCAAGTTGCAGAAGGCAAAGGCAGCGACTGGGAGAAGGAAGAACCACCAGCTGTAGGAGAAGATCAGGTTCGAGACCATTTAAAGAACCTGAATGTGCACAAGTCCATGGGACCTGATGTGACACATCCGTGGGTCCTGAAGGAACTGGCAGATGAAGTTGCCAAACCGCTATCCATCGTATTTGAGAAGGCGTGGCACTCTGGTGAAGTTTGCACAGACTGGAAAAGGGGAAACATAACCCCCATTTTTAAAAAAGGAAATAAAGAAGACCTGGGAAACTACAGGCCAGTCAGTCTCACTTCTGTGCCTGGCAAGATCATGGAGCAGATCCTCCTGGAATCTATGCTAAGGCACATGGAAAACAAGCAGGTGATTGGTGACAACCAGCATGGCTTTACCAAGGGAAGATCATGCCTGACGAATTTGGTGGCCTTCTATAACAGGGCCACAGCGCTGGTGGATAGAGGAAGGGCAACTGACATCATCTGCCTGGACTTGTGTACAGCCTTTGACACAGTCCCACATGACATCCTTGTCTCTAAGTTGGAGGGACATGGATTTGACGGAAGGACCACTCACTGGATAAGGAACTGGCTAGACAGCCACACTCAGAGGGTTGTGGTCAATGGCTCAATATCCAAGTGGAGACTGGTGACAAGTGCTGTTCCGTAGGGGTCGGTACTAGGACCAGTGCTGTTTAACATCTTTGTTGGAGACATGGACAGTGGGATGGAGTGCACCCTCAGCAGGTTTGCCGATGACACCAAACTGTGTGGTGTGGTGGACACGCTGGAGGGAAGGGATGCCATCCAGAGGGACCTTGACAGGCTTGAGAGGTGGGCCAATGCAAACCTCATGAAATTTAACAAGGCCAAGTGCAAGGTTCTGCACGTGGGTCGAGGAAATCCCAAGCACAAATACAGGCTGGGTGGAGAATGGATTGAGAGCAGCTCTGAGGAGAAGGACTTGGGGGTATTGGTGGATGAGAAGCTGAACATGAGCCGGCAGTGTGCATTTGCAGCCCAGAAAGCCAACCGTGTCCTGGGCTGCATCAAAAGAAGCATTAGCAGCAGGTCCAAGGAGGTGATTATCCTCCTCTACTCTGCTCTTGTAAGACCCCACCTGGAGTACTGTGTTCAGACGTGTGGCCCCCAACATAAAAAAGTCCTGCACCTGTTGGAGAGAGTCCAGAGGAGAGCCATGAAATTGGTCAGAGGGCTGGAGCACCTCCCCTATGAGGACAGGCTGAAAGAGTTGGGGTTGTTCAGCCTGGAGAAGAGAAGGCTCCGAGGAGACTTAGTAATAACCTACCAGTACCTGAAGGGGGCCTACAGGAGAGATGGGGAGGCACTCTTTATCAGGGAGTGTAGTGAGAGGACAAGGCATAACGGGTAAAAGCTGAAAGAGGGCAGATTTAGACTAGACATTAGGAAGAAATTTTTCACTGTGAGAGTGGTGAGACACTGGAACAGGTTGCCCAGGGAGGTTGTGGATGCCCCATCCCTGGAGGTGTTCAAGGCCAGGCTGGATGAGGCTTTGAGCAACCTGATATAGTGGGAGGTGTCCCTGCCCAGAGCAGGGGGTTGGAACTTGATGATCTTTCCTTTCCAACCCTAGCCACTCTGTGATTCTATGATCCTAGTTTAAACATTATAAACCAGACACTGAGGGATATTTAGAAATGGATTCTGAAACATTTGAGTCATGTTTTTCTAATGCAGCCTATACCAAGGAAGCGATAGCTATTCTTTATCTTACTTCTGTATATATGCATATATATGTATATATGCATAATGCGTACAGTAGCTATACTTTTAGCTAGGATTATGAGCTAGGCTCAAGGACCTGGCTATGGGATTACTGCTTTAGCGATTAAAAGAGTGGCAAAATGATAGGAAAAGGAAGGGAGAGACCTATTTAAATCTACAATTTTTATTAGTTTCACTTTTGTCATTGGTTGCTATTTTTAAAAATATGTGTTTGTGCCAGCCAATGAAACCTCAAGGCAAGAAACTGACTGTATCCCTAGAATTTGTAAATTATGTTTATGTTTTGGTATGTACCCTTGTAGTCGTGTGCCATACCCATCAATTCATCTGTGCTATGGCTGAGTTTATACAGGACGAGAAAATAATTGTGGAGTAATACATGTTTCCAAATGGAAGAAAGCCTTTTCGGCCTTCCTGCTTTGAGTCATGCACACTGCTAATGTCAGGCACAAGCAAGAGTTTTACTAGTAGCCTGCTAGTGAGAGGTGGAGTTAAAAAGCTCTACAAGCTGTGAAGTTCCTCTGCTTTGCCCTCTTGTGTCAATTCCTTATATTGGTCTCTGGCTGCAGCTTCTGAGCATTTATTGCAGTAGAAATGAGACATAATTAAGGATCCCTTTTCCCAAAGAGGTGAACCCTTTTATTACTATTTATATGGCAGCCAAATATGTTGTTTTGTGTTCATAAATGCAGAGGGATTTCAATCCGAATTGTACGGGCATAGGATTGTTCATGGACATCCATTTCCACCAATATAAATTGCAAAAGGATACGGAAGGTGGTGGTGTGGGAAGGTGGGAGGTGGTTACAAGCAGGACAAAGCCAGACGGTTCTTGGAGATGCACAGCGAAGATTATCGGCTTTTCAACCTATTTGGGGGATTCTCCCATGATTTAGTCAGTAGCAGCAGACTTCATGATGAAAGGTTGTGCCCTGAAGGAAGCACAGGCTTTGAGCTAAGTAATTTGTTATAACTTGGATTGTTCGCTCTGCTGCAAATCTCTGCTTTTAGAATTTCAGGCTGCCGAAGGACAAAACAGGTACCACAAAGATTGGTGACCTGGCCCCTCAGGACATGAAGAAAGTCTATTCTTTAGCACTGATTGAATTAACTGCTCTCTATGACATACTTGGGACAGAATTCAAGCAGCAAAAAGCTGTAAAAATCAAAACCAAAGGTGAGTCAGTGTTTCATATTCTGAATCAAATGGGTCTTTTTTTAATCCAATAAAGCATCTGGTTCTTTATGATTTTCCAGAAGAAAATTTTTATTAACATAGGTCCTGAGCAGCATTTAATTATATGCCTTAACTCAAGGCCTACTTTAAGCAAGTTCATGTACATAGTCACTACAGCTATGAGACCGTGCTCTTTGTCTCAAGTTAAAACTCAAGTCAGTCACTGAGCAGGTAAACCAAGGAGTGAAGAAGAGGAACTATCTTAGTTGTGTGCTGTGCAGGAAGAATTGCTTCATATAAATTTTTATGTGCTGATATATTCCTTGGGAGGGCATGTGTATGTGCTTCTTGTGGGTATTCTTTTCCTGCTTTCCTGAAGGTAGGTACTCTGTTACTTTTGCAGTTAGGGTCCATGATCTTAAAGGTCTTTTCCAACCTAAATGACTCTGTGTTTCCATGATTTTACCTGACTTTTGCTTTTGTTGCCCTTGGCTGGAGATGCTGGGGAACCTTTGTCACCTGCTTTCCTCTTCTGTCTGGTACAAACTTTCCTGTGTCCCGTAGGCCTTGCCCATCCAGTATTTATTCGGGCCATAATGCAATTTTTGTGCTGAATAACATCATATTAAGTGGAAGATTTGGGCTGTTGCAGAGGATGTTGAGACAGCTGCAATGCATCATTTTGCTGTGCCAGCTGTTGGAGCATGTGTATAATCCCAGTGCTTTTCTTGGGACCATAGAACACATGGAAACCAATTTCAAGATGCTAGAGTTTTTCAGTGCTTGTTTGTTTTCTGTGTTTTTGGTTTCTGCTAAATGCTTTACAAGAGCTTGAAATGTGTTACCATTTAATCACAATCCTGGTTTAGCCAAAACCCTGTTGTCAAAGTGCAGTGAATGTGACAGTGCAATAGCTCACTTTAAATAATTTAAAGCAACAGAAAGGGTTGAGAGATATATAGCAAGGTACAATAGATTCTTCAGAATATGCTCTTTGCTTTGCAGTAGTACAAAATAACTTTTTAAAAGCAAAAGGCATACACAGAAAAACGTCTATGAGACCTTGATGATCCCTTAAATACGTTTTCTTCTTGCAAGAAGTGCTTGGGCTTTCAGTAATGAACAGAGACAGCACTTTATTCTCTTGTATTTTGGGTCTAAGTTTTAATTGATTCTTCTTACCAAATTGATTGTTAATTGAATTTCACTCATAGCATTATTATCTGAATGACAGGTGGTTATGAAAAATGTTGAATTGATTAAAAACTTTTTTAAAAATTAAAAAAGATGGGCTAGACTCATGGACGTGGAGGAAATAGACAATGACATGTCACCCTTTCTGCCAAACAAATCTGCTTTTGTAATGTAACGCCTTTAGTGCCTTGTTGATCTACCTGACTCTCACCTCTTTACTCCTGAGGTGTATTGTTTCATACGATGGTGGATCTATTGGCTGTTCCCTTTTGTGCTTGAGTATGTAAAGATGATGAAAACATAATTCTGCTGGGGAATGCTGTGCCCAGCCCTGCCTTTCTGTTGACCTCCTACAGTATGTTTCTGCAACTTCATCTCAGTAGAAACTTTTATTATTGACAAGATCTTCAAGATGATAGAACTATGGGGTATGGATATTGACTGTATGTATGAGTCCCTATATATTTTATAGGTAGATATACAAGAACTCCCTGACTTGGCCCTGAAAATGATATTTCTTTGACATATATATCACATTCCTTCAAGGGCAGACATCTTTTTAGAAATTAAACTGTTCTGTGCTCGGTATTGGCATGGCATCATACCAAGTAGGAGTTTTCAGCTACATGTAGTGTTATATGCTGTTTCAGAAAATTGCACATACAGCAATTATCAGTACTTCTGACAGAGAAGTTCTATTTCTGCAAACTTTGGGTTAGTCGTTACTAATATAGCTCTTCTTTAATGGTCATTCACTTCTCTTCAGCTGGGCCATGAACACATGGGAGTCCCATTTACCTCGAGGCTAAGAAGAGGTTTACATCAGAGTTAGATTAACTGAGACTAGATTCCATTTTTTTTAATTTTCATTGCCTTAACACTGTTGTAAAAGTTATTTTCTAACCAAGACTTAACTGTACTTTTGCTTTTATTTAAAAAACAAAACAAAACAAAACACCTTTGGTGAGATGGTGATCTTGCTATCCTGCTAGTGTTGTAAAATGCAAAAGCACAAGGGTTGAAAAGCTCTTCTTTCAAAACCCTCGTTAGAGAGAAGTATTCGGAGTACTGGGTGGTAATTACATCTGTCTCATTTTACTAGACAAATTTTGTGGATATTTTACTCATGCCATTTGCATCTTAACTATAATATCTTGCACTGAGTGGTGGAGAGCTGCATTGCAGGGTCATCGTAACACCCATTCTGCGAACCAAAACCACGCAGATGGTTCATTTATGCAGTTTGCTTCACTGTACTGCAGAATGTGTGAATGGCAATTTGAAGTCAAAACAGAAGACTTCTGATTTATGGTTGAAGGAAGAGATGAATGAATCCTTTTATTCAGAATGCTTTGTGTAATAACGTGATTGATGAAGACATTCAAACACTTTGAACAAAAGGTCAATATCTCAGAATGTATTGAATAGGCTTATTGCATCAAAAATGTGGTTTTATGTCATTATCACATTTACCGGAACAGATGTGGATAATAATCTCAGTTTCTTTTGCTTTATTCTTCAGACTCTGGCTTGTTTGGTGTCCCACTGTCAGTTTTACTGGAACAGGATCAGAAGAAGCTACCAGGAACCAAAATCCCACTGATTTTTCAAAAGGTAAATAGACACTAACAAGTCAACTTGTTATGTACCTGCAAATGACAAACAAATAACATTTTGTCCTGGATTTATTTGTTCCTTGTAGCACAGTTTTCAGTACAGTAATCAATCAAAGTTATTGTAACTTTTACTTGCAGCTTTACTTATTAATTCAGTAGATGTGATACTTTGCTTTGTATCAGACATATTTTGAGCTAAAGGAATAAAGTTCATATATTGTTACAATTGGTCTCCATGATTTAGGCAAGTTTACTAATAAGTGTGTGAAAACTGAAAATCAGTGTAAGAACCCACTGCAGACAAATTCCATTTTATCCAGGTGGTGTAACTTCCATCATAAGTAGGGTTGCCCTTTATTTTTCTCGGAGCAAATACTTGAAATTCCATAGCTCTTCTCAGTTCCTGGCCCACAGGCTGAACCTGTCTTTCTAAGAAGTGGTTTCCTCCTGAAGTGATTTGGGCCACAAAGCAGGTGTCTAGGGGGTGGAAATGAGACTGGATAACTGCCTCTGGTGGTGCAAGCAGCCCTTTTCCAAAAGCTTTGTTACTTTAGTATGTGAGGGGATGCTTTGGCCTGTATCATGTCATGGTAATGCGGAAGATAATAGGAAAGATGATGGAGACCCTGGATTTACTGCCTGTGCGTAACAGGTCTCATTGCACAAGAAGGGGAAGACCACAGTGGGTAGACCTGTCCTAACCCTGACGGAAACTCAGTGCTGTGTCACCACCTTTTCAGTAGGTTTGGGGACCTCCTTGTTATTTTTCAAGAAACAGAAAAAGTAATTTTGCATCACTCTCAAAACTACTGCTGTGTCATTCATTCCAGATATTACTTCCTCAGGATCATAAAAATACATTTCTGGTAAAGATACTATCTAGAATAAAGGAAATAAAATAGCAAAAAGTGATTGATCACTGTGCTGTCCTGGCAACATAGTAAGCATAGTTCTTCAGGAAGAAAATTCTCCATAAACATTTCTAGCTTGTAGGTGGGATTTGCTTTGCAAGGTGCAGACATTATTTGGAGTACAGTTTTTCTTTAAATGAGAATATGAAACTAAGACGTTTCCCGTTTCTTCTGCCTGTTCTCTACAGCATGTGCTTTCCAAGAATAGGGGATTTATATAAAGTGCAAGAAAGAACATTTTTGTGTGTAGTGCTTTTTAAATGTACCGTGGTTATCACTGAAATGAAACAAACCAAGCCAAGCAAAGAGGATGTCTGCTTAATTAAAGAAAAATCTTTTACTAAAAAGTACACCAAGTTTTCATTTCACCAAGGAATTACAGTTAAAAATAATGACATAATTTAGCCTAACCATTTCCCCATTTTTTTTTTTTTTAAATTTAAACCAAGGACAATATACCAGGGTGACATCTTTAGTGATGCTTTCTGGCTTTCTCTGTCTGATCTTTTTTATGGCATTAATTAGTTACATAAATACAGTGGTAGGTAAACCCCCTTTAATTTCTGTAATTGGAGAAAACACAACTGTGTTGAATAATTTTTCTTACTCAAGACCTGGCACAGGAAGATACGTAACAAAGGCACTGCCCTAGTTAAACGTTGTGAGAACCATTTGTGCTAAAATTATGTCATCAGGTTTGGACGTTTACAAATTTATTTGGAATACTCTTAGATTCATCCTTCAGTGAATTTCTTTTAGAGAAAATAATTTATGATATCTGTTTTAAGTACTTTTACAGAATTTCTACTAATTTATCTATGCTATGCATAGGATTTCAAATTGTTGAATCTGTTAGGAGAATACCGGGATTTTCAAAACTGAAGCTTCCTTAAAGCCTACAGGTACTTAGATCTTCTCTGGTTAAGCTGTAAAGAAGAGTATTTGTGAGAAAGTTAGTACTGTATCTCTGATGTTACCTTGTTTTGATTCAGAGACATTTTAACAATGGTAGTAATTTGGATTTATTTTTTAAGACAGTGTAATTTTGGAAAAAAACTTCTTCAGTCTCCAAAGGAGATCTAAAGAAATACAGTTTTATTTTTTAATAAAATAGACAAACTCTTCTTTAATAGTGTTCGTAAAACAGGTAAGAGCCGTATTAAAGGTTTTTTCCTACATCTATAAGGAGTGTAGTCCATTTGTGAACTGTTTGTGTGTCTACATGTTACGTATGTGCGTGCACAAATGCAGGCATACACACAGACGTACATAAATACATACTTGCATAAAGGATCCCGTATATTCGAACTATCTACCAATAATTTTTAAGTGGCAACCTCATTCACACAATTTGCTTTGTGTTTGGCAGCTGATTGCCCACATAGAAGAGGCAACTCTGGAAACAGAAGGACTTCTTAGAATACCAGGTGTTGCAACAAGAATAAAGGTAAAACATTGCACAAATTCTTAGCATCCCCAAAAACTTACCTGCACTTCCTGATTTTATTTTGTTGTGGAAATGTATTTTAATACTGGTTGTTATGAAAATTTTCAAAACCAGAAAGCAAAATCTCTTTGCAAAGAAAACTGAGTTATATTAGCCCGGAAGCTGATGGTTTCATCCAGGGTCATTTTGGAAAGAAGACTGGAGTTTGAGTTTGAAGGAGAGTCAAAGCTATGTTTCAAATTCAGTTGTGCCAAAATCTCATTAATTCTTGGCACGAGCTTTCCAATCTTTTGCTTTTTCCCGTAAACAGTTTAATCATCTGAACAGTTCATACATAGTCTTTCTACTCCAGGAGGAAGCTTTTCTCTGGCATTGTGAAGCTATTTTAATAGCTAGACTTAACCTGTGTTACAGGGCAAGGCAGCCAGCATGCACTGAAGAACCTCTCACATTTATTTTTATGAACAGCAATATAACTACTCAGCTCACTAAGTGCAATCTTGTTAGGCATGTCCGTACTCACCGACACTTTGCAGAGTGAGTGCCAAAGGCATGCAGACTCTTCCCCAGTACTTGCCTTAATGCAGGAAACTAAATACACAGCATGATTCACACCAAAAGCCAGTGTGTTAAAAATATGGTCTGAAACTGGCCTTAAATTCTAAACAGAAAGGACCATTTGAGTGGATTCAGCTGTCCAAAGACATCTGCCAGCCTCTGTTGTGTAGAACTCGGTCCAGCAGCTGGTTCATTAGAAAGAACTGAAAGAAGGGAATATTATGGAAATTGACTTTGTTTATTTACCAGTAACTAAGATATTATTTTTTTACAATTTTCCTCCATTCTTTATTTTCCACTTTTCATCAGTTCTGCATACTGGAATAGTTTTGGAATGTTTTATTTTTATTCTTTGATTTTATCAGTTTAATATGATTTCCCAGACAGGGGATAATTCACTATATGACTTTCATTAATTTTTACCCCTTTATTTGCAGGAGCTGCATCTTTGAATTAAGCAATTGTTTTGTTAGCAGAGATGTTAAGTTCCTTTACTTATTCAAATAGAAAATTTTATAGAAACACAAAGAATTTAGTATATTAAAGGACTGATGTTTTCTCTTAATTTTCTTTTTCTCCTACAGAAAAATATTTTCCTCATTATGTGGTTTTATAGAAAGGCAAAGATAATCTCAAGAAAAAGTATTTTGCTGTCTTATTCTATAGATTTTAGAGTTATTATTAAAAAAATCAATTGCATGTACCCCATAGTTAAATACATTTACTTTAAAATCCAAGCATTGGTGCATTAGGATGCATAGTTGACATTTCTGCCCTTGCCTTTCAAATAAAACAATTAATTTTATCGAGATGTTTAATACTGCATTTGCCACAGTGATTTAGAATGAGTGGGGATGAAGGAGCTGATGAGACTCAGGGAGAATTTTCATCTTTATTTCTAAAGCTTGCTTTTGCTCATGAGCAGGAAATCATACCCACTTGACTTTAGCCATCTGTGTTAGGATGTCTGCACCTTTGAATCCTCTACTTAATCAACGGAGACACAAGATCTCTCTGGAGGACCGTTGAGAACATCCAAGTTTTATATCAACCTGAGTGTCCACATTTTCTTTGGAAATAGATCCATTTTCCATTTGGACAAAGTTAATTTAATGAGAACAGTATCTTAAAGATGCATCTAGTATCCTCTATCCAATGTGCCCTTGTCCAGATAAATAATTAAGGCCATATTTTTCCATGGCACTTCCCCTCACTTTATCTCACATACTTTACAGAACAAGCCAGTATCTCTGTCCTCCTTTTCTGTCTGGAAAAGCTGAGGCAAGAAGAAAGGTGGGACTTGTGAGAGGTGCTTTAGGGCCACTGGCCCTGTACCTGAGGCCATTTTCCACTCTGCCAGATTGGGAAATAAATGATGTGGGTGCAAGGCCGGGACCAATGCTTATTAGGGGACTAAGAGGGACTCAGTCTTTGCAGCGTGTTTCCATTTGTACATCTCTGGAAGCCTAGTAATGGCACTACCATGTGAGCAGGGCAGGTATATGGTAAAGTCGGCTGCCAATAGTATCCTTTCCCAACCCCAGAGTTACAAGGTATCACTGAGATTTTCAGTGCTGTTTATTCTGCTGCATAACCTCATATTTTGCAGTACAGTCCACTTACATGGAGGGCATGTTTGGCATCCAGTGCAAGGTAAAGCTGTCTGTGCCCAGCAGTCTGGAGTTCCCTGTAGATGGCAAGACATCCAGCTATCCAGTCATACAGGCTTTTCCCTGTGTTTTTAAAATAGAACCATCCTCACCTTTGTGTATGTTTTGGTAGGAAATTGTGTGTCAACACATATAATTGCCATATTTTTTATGTAAATGGCCATGCATATATTACAGCTACACCCTTTGGTAGTAGTTTCAGAATTGCTATGTGTATCAGCTACATCCTAATATTTTGAGGGAGGGGAAGTCATAACCCTTATATGAATGATATCTGGTTCTTATATTATATTCTATATGGCCCAGAGGCAGGTCCATAGGATTTGTTCCTATATCGTTTGGCCATCTGTTACCTATTACTATGTGTTTGCTTGCCATGCTTCTGATCCTCAGTTTATCTTTTTGTAGCAAAAGATCATTGGCAGCTGGAGTTAAGTGATATTTCAGATGTCCCTTTTTTCTCCCTCTTTCAAAGTATGGAAAGTATTGCTGTGTGTATAATGCGTGACTTCCAGCAGCCAAGTGTTATTGGTGCTCTCTGTATCTTCTGCTTTTCAGAGTCTTTGCCAAGAACTGGAAGCAAAATTTTATGAAGGGACATTCAACTGGGAAAATGTAAAGCAACATGATGCAGCAAGTCTTTTAAAACTCTTCATCCGGGAATTGCCTCAGCCACTCCTCACTGTAGAATATCTCAAAGCTTTCCAAGATGTACAGAGTGAGTACTGTCCTTTCCGTCTCAGCTGTGAAGAATTGATACCAGTGCAGAGAAGTGCCTCTTTGCTGCGGCAGTATTTTTGCTAATAATATGTGAGACTGGAAAACAAATTGAATAACAACAATATGACTCCTCCTGAGAAAAGACTGGGCATATTTTTGCTGATGTACAAATAATGTTTTTTGTGTAACATCTTTTTTAATAGTTTGCACATAAAATGAATTTACACTGACACTTTCTGATAAGATGTTTCTGATAGTTGTTTGGAGGTATAGATGGGTTATAAGGAAATTGTGTATGATTCTGTCAGTTTGTAAATAGTATTTGCTTCAAAAGAAAACAACAGCAAAGTATAGTAGTTCTGCAGAAAATCTAATAAATGGTAATTTATACTGTTTAAGATATTTTATCCATTTACAACTGGAAAAGTTAGAGCAGAATATTCAGAACTGCTGATCATCCCATGTCCCTTGAGGTTAGCAAGTTCCTGTGAAAATGTCTTCCTTGCCAGCTGGTCACCAAGACAGCAAACACACCAGCTGTAATGGAAAGAGAGCAGCTTGGTGATAATGAACCACAAGTGAGAAATCATATACTTCAGCTCCCCAGTCAACACAAGAGTGCAAGTTTCAAAAAAAAATCTATTCCCCTTGTCTGCAGGCAGAGCGATGGCTGATTTCTAAGGGATACTTTCAGGGAATTCCCCTGGACAGGCAGAAAAATTAATATTCTTATAAACTGTTGTGAGCTTCCTTTCAAGGCCATTAAGTTGGTGAGAGGAGGTGGCTGGTGCTTAGGCCTGCTACACAGTGTTGTTTATTTTGCAGTACTGAGTGGCAAGTTAAAGCAGTCCAGAATGCTTTCAAAGTATGCTTGCAGCAAACAGCTCCTCAAGGGTGTTCCATTTACCAGATTCTGATTGGAGCCAGGAGGGTTTCTGCTTGCTGCTCCTGTTCGGTCTGAAGGCTTATGTGGTTTTACTTACCCAGAAAATATTCAAGTGCCAGGATCCAAAACACTTTCTAGTTTGAGCCAAAAGATTTGGTGCGAAACAGATGTCACACTTCATAGGATCCCATTCTTTAAATTGTCTGCCCGTCTTGTTGGTTATGTGTAATAAGATTAGGTGTGAGAGAAAAAGGGGCATCTTTGTGACAGTAGGCAGTGTTTTTCCTGATATTGTGACTAAGTAGTGTGATTAGAATTAAATATTTAAACAACTTAATTTAAATAATTTGTTAATTTAAGGAATTTAAATAACTAAAATTCAGTTGTTTTTCAGGTGGACAGACAGAAAACATTGATTTAAGTAATAAATTCTAATTGTTTGGCAATTGTGGTTTTGCTTACTTTCCTAGGAAGAGGTTGATTCTCCTTGCTTTTTCAGTATTGTGATATGGTGTTTTGGAACTAAATTTAAGCCTTACTTTCAATGTGTGCTTCCTAGAGCAGGTGATACACTGTTATAACTACTTGCATATTTTAAATGGCTATATTATTTGTTATTCATTTATTCACATCCTTAATTTTTATTGTGGTAGAAAGCGATCAGCAAGAGGGTTTTTTTTATTTTATCGATGAACTTTTTTTTTTTTTGGTGATATCTCCCAAACTGATTTGGATGAAATGTATTTGAAATAGCAGTTCAGTTGGAATCCCAGCAGGATGCATGAAAACAGCCCTGTTGAAGTTTGAGATAGTATGATTGGACTATGTCAAGTGCAGGTACCTTCTTCTTCACTTGTTTTATGTATAGCCTGATTCATTAGGAATCTGCTGGGAAGGCTTTCCAGAGTGTGTCTTCTAAAGCATGACAGGTGGAAGTTTATCACAAGTGACAAAAGTGAGAGAGCTGGGGCTTTCTGCTGATCAACACTGCCACAACATAGGAGCTCTTCTAGGAGGTGAGGAGTGTAGGGATCCACTCATCCTGCGTCTTGAGTGAATGATGAATGACGCCCCCCTGAGCAACTGGGGTAGATAAAGGCAGAACCAATGTCACTTTTCTGTAATTATAGCTTGCTACGTTTGATACAGCACTCACTGCAGTAGATATGTGTTAAGTTTCTCTCCTTTTGGCTTTATGTACACTGGTTTGCCATTGCAGCTGCTGCTGCTTGTGTCACTGGAGACCTGCCTTATTCAGCAACGTGTAGTATTCGTTCTGCGTGGGTGACTTGAGAGACCACACAACTGTTCAGACAATCAGAGAAACTGTGAAAGCAGTTTTGAATATACCCTTTCATATGTTGAGGCACAGGCTCAAGAAGGGAGGAATTGTTAGCTGACTGTTTCTCCTTGTAACATTGCAAAATAAAGAATCACAAGACATCTAGAAAATATTGCCAGGAGACTGCTGAGTCATACAGCAACTGAATCCTAAAAAAAAATTTGGAAATGAGTATCAGAAAAGAAGGATCTGCCAGTCCTTTGTCATACTATGACAATTAGCCAACGTTTTGCAAGAGGTTTCCACTTTGAAATCTTGCTTTTTGTAGAGGACAAATGACAATTTTAAAATGCTGAGGTTTATGTGCTTTACTGGCAGATCTTCCAACGAAGAAACAGCAACTGCAAGCTTTGAATCTTTTGGTTCTCCTTCTACCTGAAGCAAACAGAGACACTCTGAAGGTTAGAATTGCTAATACTTTTTTCCTGCACAAATATTTTGTCTATTTCTATGAATTCACTGTAATGAATGCTATTTCTTTTAACATTCTTTTTTTTTTTTCAGTTCACAGTTCATGCTGAAACTAGTGATTCTTTCTTTTTTCATATTTCACAGAACATTGGGATTAAAAAAAAAAAAGACTTCGGACTGTAATTCCTTCCAAATGACTTTTAGGAATATGACTTGAAATTTTTCCAGGAGATTGCAATAAGAATCTCCCAGTGAGCAACTTTTTCTCTTACAAGTTTCTTTCCCTTTTTTGTACCAGCAGTCATTATTTTCAATGCAAAAAATAAACAGTGCTAGAATACTATGAATTAGGGTTTGCTCACCAGGACAAGTGGGTTTAGCTCTTAGTTTTTATTCCCCACTATTCACAGTGTTGTTTGTTTCTACTCTCAATAAGTTAAAGATGTTGCAGTTCCTGTTGGTATTTGCAGCATGTTACATTGAGTCTTCCAATTTGGGCTTGTCCTTTTGTAGCGAAGCTATTCATATTTTTCAGAATAAGCTTCCTATTAAAATTGCTGCAATCAAAAATGAGTTTGCAGGATTTGTGTAGATGTAGAGCATCTTCTATTACAGGCAAAAAATCCTATGGGTCTTACTATTTAAACATGACTTTGTTTTTGAGTTTATTTACTGTACAGAAGCAGTCAGGAGGGCTCCTGAGTTGAGTTACAAATATCTGTAAATGAATTAATTGAAGATTGACAGTTTGTAACTGGCTACCTGTCATTCACAATGCTGTGGTTTACTCATGAACTGCTTACCTTGCAGAACTAGCCACTCCATGTTTCCGTAACCATGACAGCTGGCACTATTGTGTTGACTTTCAATTTAAGAAAAGCCAACAGTAATGTTTTCAAAAACATCTGTGGGATGCTACTTATGCACCTACATAATAAGGGTTTTGAAAAAAATCTTACTGTGCAGGGCTTCAAAGATACTTGAAATGTTCTCCACAAAAATAATCAGAATAATGTACTTCATTACTTCAAGGAAACAAATTTTTCATTACAGTTTTATAAGCATATCCTATTATTTTTGCTTTTCATATGGTTTTATTAGGAATGAAGAGCTTTATAATGAAATATGTAACATCATGTCTGACTCTTAACTTTTTCATGTTCAGAGCTGAGCTGTAAGGTCTGCTGTTCTTTCAGGTACTGCTTGAATTCCTCCAAAGGGTAATTGATAATAGAGAGAAAAATAAAATGACATTAAAGAATGTTGCGATGGTGATGGCCCCAAACCTTTTCACATTTCATGGGTTTGGCTCAAAGACTATTGAACAAAGCGAGTTTGTTATGGCAGCTGGAACAGCAAATGTCATGCGCTTTATGATTCAGTACCAAAAACTTCTCTGGACAGTAAGTATATTCTTAAGGGCGGGG
>WKFP01014969.1:564918-617559 GCA_011057875.1 Pterocles orientalis | reverse complement strand
ATCATAAATTTCACAAACAAGGCATCTGAACAAAAAAGTAATATGAACATATTTCCATGATTTAGAGAAAGATTAGCCCCATCCAGATGGGTTCTTGCGCATAGGCAACTCTTATGGGAGCAAAACAGAATCATTACATCTTATAGTAGAGTTAAGCTCTGGTGGTCAGAGTTTTTGTATGTACCATATGTGAACTCAAAAATAAGTCCTTGGGGGATCTTTGTATTTGGCTTATCGGTATGCATTGTTATGAGGAATTTATTCTTTTCTGCTTAGAGATATTAGCAGGAAACATGATGATGTACTTCATTTCCCTTTTGGGCCAAACTTCATGTTATATAAAACATGTTTTGATAAAACATGAGGTTTTGTCATGGTCTCAAGCAAAGCTTTAACTTAGACTGGAAAAGTTCAGTCTGTGTTGTCCATCAGCAGCTTTAAACAATTTTGACCTTTGCTGCGTGCAAGGAAAAGTTATTATCACTGTCACACAGACTAAGTGAATTTTTTTGGCTGAGGAAAGTAAAAACACTGCGTGATTCCACCTCTCTTCCCCTGAGAGCTTACTGGATGGAATATAACATCACGAGCAGAGTGGTTTCACAGCTTTATATTGTTTGAATCTTTAATTATTACTGGAAATACTATTTTTTCAAGTTCTACCTGACAGCCTGTCAATTTACAAAGTTTTGATAAGTTAGTTACTTTAGGAAATTGTGTAGGTATTCATACTTACTATCTATATTCATCTAGATTCCTAAGTTTATTGTTAACCAAGTGAGAAAACAAAACACTGAAAGACAGAAGAAGGAGAAAAAGGACAAAGCTATGAAGAAACTTCTCAAAAAGATGGCATATGACCGGGAAAAGCATGAGAAGCAGGAGAAGACCCCTAATGAAGTAAGGAAACATACATCTGAAATACTTTATTAATAAGACTATTTAGTGAAAATGTGGATATAGCAGAGAGGATATCTACATTTATTTAACTGAGAATTTCAAGAGATAGCAAGTTAATATGGGCATGACACGTTTAGAGGGCTGGGATATTTGTTTGTTTTCCCAGTTTTTTCAAAATATTTCTATTCTGAAAAATGACATCCCACAGGTTGTTTCAATTTGGGCATCTGAAACAAAAGTACATTAGGTCTGTATCTGTAGAGGGAGCAACTGTTGTGACACCACCAGTATTATCGTACCCACATTTAGATGCATTACTGTCCCCCCGCAAGAAACCCCAAAGGATGAAACAAATGTAAAAAACAGATAAACTGCTTCTTATGCAGCTATTGTCCAAGTGTCTACTCCCAGCTTACCCTTGTGTATATAATCTACAGTTCAGTATCTCTCCATTAGGTAATGTACTTCTGCTAGACCCATCAGTGATGTCAAGGCATAAGTTTCAGTGTAACAGTCTTCACACATTCTTTACAACAACAACAAAAAAATCCTGTGGCGTTATAGTGCAATTTTTTTCTGTACTTTAGAAGTGTTTTAATTGAACTGTTCTGACTGACATGGAAACTTTTCAAAAATATATCTCATGTACTTTGAAATATCTTATTAATTATGATTTAAGTGAAGCCAGTAATTACAACATTTGAAGCTCATTAGCCTGTACAATATAGTATCTTAATTATAATTCATTTGAAAGACATGATTCTAAAGTTATTTTAAATATGTAAACAGGTGACACCAAATATGTGTATCCTGATAACATAATGAATACATACCAGATTTAGGTGGTATGAAAATACCACCTTGTGGGTTGAAGCCATATTGAAGATTCCGGTGGATTAGAGACATCATGTGGTAGCTTGTAAAAATGCATTGCTCTGAAGGGTGTGTTTTTCTTATGAAGTACGTGTATGACAAACTATTAAAAAAAAAGGTGTTAGTATTCTAATAAAACCATTTTTTAAGCTATTAAGACAAAAAATAGAATATGGCAAATGGATATAATATCCCAAATCTACCTGATTTGATCTCGCAAGTATGCTGCTTTCTTTTTTCTTTTTTTTTGAATGTGTAAAAAGCTGGATCCTATGGACAACTGCATCTAATATCTACTGGAGAGATGTATTTCAATGTTCCTACCTTGTTTTGTATGCAGCATTTGACACATCACTTAATGTCCAAAATTAATTAATTCCCCAGGCATCACTTTGCCTTAATTTTGTATTTGTCTATATGGAGGAATCTGTACACAGAATGAGGACTTACATAAAATTTTTAAAATAAAGCTAATTAAACACTGACATTTATTTTATGCTGTCTAATAAGAAAAGGATTCTTTGAATACAATTCAGTTATGATGAGATGACACTTAATGCTGCCATCCCCTGTTCAACATAGAAATAACAGCAAATACACTGAAATAGGCAAATGCTGTTGCAACTTCAGGTACTGGATTTTTTTGTAATTCAGTGGTGTTGGTATTTTAGAGTAAAATATGCCTTTTTAATCTTCTGGGGAGTTAGGGCTGAAGTCTCGTGTAATACATTCTTATTCAAATGAAAATGTAAAGTTACTATTTAAGAATTTTCTTTAAGCCCTAGACTTCTGTGGACATTTCCTTCAAAATTACATGGTACCATTTTTCACAAATCATTTATGCTTATTTGAATCATTCAGTAATTTGGGTGCCTGAGAACATATTACCCTTAAAGTCATATTCCCAATTTGACAGGGTCTCATTGTGAATGACAATTTTATACATTTTTTCTGAGTAAAAAAATTGTCTCATTCTTTAAGGAAAATTTGTTAGGCTTTCTTTTCTTAGTGATTTTCAATTTACACTGCCTATAGGTTGAAATTGAGGTGATTTTCCTGTGCAGTTCCTGAACTGCATTTCAGTATTAGACAGCAAGTGGGGCACCCAGATTTGTGGCGAATCACCTCTCAGCATCTGCATTCTTAATGGCAGTCAGCTCATTTGGATAAAATTTCATCTTCTCTCTGGTGGGGCCTCTCTGTCAATCACATTTCCCCTTTTAAGACAGCATTTACTGCAAAGTTTGGGCAAGATATTCTGTACAGTGATGAGAGTGGTTAGTATTAGAAGGCTTGTGAGGGTTAATTGCTTTTTGGGATACCTGTGCATACCTATGGTCCCAAGTCTGTGTTAGGGATTAAGTCGTTATGTTGCTGTTGGGGTGTGTAATGCTCTAGCCAGGCAAAGAAAGATGCCCTCAGGACTGGAAACTTACCTACTAGCATAGCCAGATTTATACCATCTGTTATTGTATTCCTCTACATGTTGCAGTTGTTCCAGCACAACAGTCGTCATGTTAGCAGCACAACACAATGCCACTGGGCTTATCTAACAGGTTAGAATAACCATTGCATCCCGTAGCTGTTCTGTTTGCCTAACCTGTTTGAATTTTCATAGTATAATGTTACAGACTGTTGCTGAATTTGTTATCCAATGCAATGTCAGAATATTTACTGAAAAAATTGCTGCTTGTTAAATAATTTCTCTTTTTGTAGTTTTAAAGTTGTTTGTCCCAAACTAGATGCAACACTGCAGTTCAAAGAGAACAACTTCATCCCATATCTTTCAGACTTTGTCTCTCATGTAGCAAGATGCTTTTGAATTCCAGTATTGTCCTTCATAATATTCATGGCCCATTCCTGCTTTGTATCATTTGCATATTTAATAAGTATATATTATATTCTGTCGCCTGAGTCATTTGTGAAAATACTGCGTAGTCACTTTGTTCCTCTCTTCATCTAGCCTGATGAATATTTAAGTGTGTCATGCAAAATGGAACAGGAGAATCTGGAAGAGACCCACCTCAGATCCTGTAGCCAAGCAGATGCAGGTCTTTCATCATATGTAGATTCAAGTCCCTCTGAAAAGAAGGGGTTTGAAAGAAGATGAGTACCTCACAGGTGACTGCTGTGCCTGCTACAAGCTAAATGTTGTAGGCCAGTGTATTTTCCATCAGCCAAGGACATATCTTTCTTCAGGTTTTTAAAGTGTGCAAGTACCTAACTCAGCTAGAGGTTTGAGTGTTGTAACCCTCATCCTGAGAGAGCCTGTGAGGCAGGAGGGGGGACTCTACATAGTATAGGTGACCGACTCACCCATCAGTCACCTTATATGTACTTGGCTTATATGTTGTGATGTAGGGCCATAACTTGGATGTTTTGAACTGTGTTATGCGGAGAACAGGTCCTTCTGTGACTCTGCTCCAATACCTTTTACAGCCATGTTTTCTTTCCCACCAACTTGCACTATGAATGGCTTAGGGGGTGCTCAGTATTTGTTCTCTCTGTAGTTGGGCACCATGAACATATTGTGCAGCTGAGCATGACTTCTGTAAATGCAGGTGGTGAAAGTGGCAAAATGCACTCATTAGTTGAGCTAATAATGATTCTGTCTGAATAAACAAAGTAATTATTCTGTTTGATCTGTGACCATAATGTTACAGCTCTGTGGACATTTCTGGTTCCTTCTCTCATATACTCAAAGCAGGCGCGTTTTTAAATATTTGATCATATGCTTGCTGTATAGAAAAAAAACCCCTCTTATCCAGATGAAGGTTGGAAAAACTCCATTAAAATCAACTGAGACAAAATGATACAGAGTTATATACAAAAATGAGAACCAATTTAAAATTACCATGCTGAATTTGAAAAAGAACCAGTTAGGGACATCTGTAAATAACTGTTTAATCCTTGAAAGATTCCTTTCCTTTTTGCCAGGATCCCAACAGTTTGGAAAGAGACAAAAGATGTTTAAGCAGGTGTTAACTTCCTAGCAGATGGCTACAGACATTGTTTCCAAAGGTGGAGGCCTTAACAGATTTGACAGATATAGACATAAATTTAGGAAGTTGCTCTTTGAGATCTACTGCAGCCTTATGAATCTTTGTTACCACAATTAATATGAAGCAGATTCTCAATGTGGTGATCTTAGTGCTTTAGATGTAAATAGTTACTATGTCTAGTATTTTTAAAATCAATAAAGACAGGATGTAGAAGGATTGTTTGGTTAAAAAATACTTACCATAGCTTATCACTTGTATAGTAATGAGCCTTTAGGTTTCTCAGGAGCTGTGCTTCTGATTCTGCTCATGTTTACAATTGTTCTATATTTGTTTAACTCAGATGGTTTCAGAGACACTATCCTAGGTTCACAGGTGCTCAGATTTGTTTGTTGATTACCGAGGGAGAAATGTTCAGCCATACAATTGCAGTAAATGAGGAGAAAAAGAAGAGGATGGACGGTCATGATCAACATTGTCTACTGAGACTCTTACATTTCTTTTCCTACCAAATGGTAAATGGTGATGTTATATGAATAGAAAAATTACCTCAAGATTTCCAGGAACAGAAATTAAGACCTTATTCACAAATAAAGTATGCTTTTTTTAACTTAAAATGTCATGTACTGCAAGTTGAACAGAAAAACCGTCCTTTGGAGCCCTCCATCTCTGTAACTAATATGATTGGTATTCATCATCAAGGATTTGGGGGTTGAAATAAAACACAAATCCATTATGTAGTCAGACCTGCAGGTTGACTAGCTGAATATATTCTGGAAAATAAAAAATAGGGAGAAAAAGCGGCAGTAATGAATATCTGTTTTAAAAGGAAATTATATTTGAAAAGAGGAATCACTTAAAGTAGACTGACCCATGAATACTTTGTGATTTATTTCTTTTGGCGTGAAATTCAGATTAAATGAAACTGGAATGGTTTCTTCTGGAAGTTTTAGTGGGGGAGCAGTGCTGGGAGGTTGCCTGGCTTTCGTGCACACAACAAGTCTTTTCCATATCAGTCTCATATGCTTCTTATCATACCTAAGTGTGTTCTTAATATAGCAGTAATTGTTATTGTTATTTTTAACTTCTTTGAAAAATAATTAAACACTACTGTACTTTTGTTTCAAAGTTCTCCCTGCTGTTAAAAAGAGATTTGAAGGTCTGGTGTCATTTACTGAATTACCGTGTAGTTACCGTATTTCTGCAGCGAAGTGTAGTAGATAGTAGTTAAGTGTACTTACAGAGCACTGTACTGAGTTACTTATTCCATACTGCATTTTGAGAAGCTCATCAAAGCCAGCCGCTAGCAGCTTTGTTCCAATACCATTATTGCTTTGCAGGCTGATGTTCCTCAGGGAGTGATACGGGTGCAAGCGCCTCATCTTTCGAAAGTTTCCATGGCAATACAGCTGACAGAAGAACTGAAAGCTGGTGATATAGTAGCCAGGTTTCTCAGTCAGAAAAGGTAAAAACGCATTTTTGCTTATCATTCTGTGAGAAATGGCTTTTCATATATTATATCAAGAAAAAAGTTTCAAAATACTTTGAGTTCAGGTGAGTTCATGAACTTTTGGACCAAATTTAGCCTATTGGAACACATGCTTGAGGAATTAACTGAGTGCTCCTAATGCCATTAAATCTCATGAAGCCTTCGGGAATACGAGTGCTGTTAATAAAAAATTAACTGCTATTAAATCTGATGGGTCACGAAAACTTTTGTAACTTTCTGGGGAGAAGACAGAAGGTAACTCCAGGAAAGTAAGTCTAGGAAACAAAGGGATGAGGAAAAGAGAAAGAAAATATTTTGTAAAAAAAAAAAATAAAAATGCATTTATACATAGCAATAGTATAGGTATTGGGATATAAATGTGTGCACATTATACATGTGCAGTGATTTAAAAGGAAAGCTACATTTGAGTCGTCCAAATCCATTTAGAAAGGGAGAAGTTTTAATTAAGCTTTTGCGTCTATTTTTTTTACATGTATGAGCAAAGTAAGAAATCAGAATAGACTTAGCATAAAAAAAAAATAAACAGATGAGTGCATCATATGTAACTATTCATGCTAAAGCAGCAATGTGGTATACTAGTTGAGACTAAGAAGCTGCTTTTTCCTAAATGCTGTTTTTAGAGGTTTACACTTTTGACAGAAAGTTGCTTTCTGGCTGTGCCTTAGCATACATTATTGCACTTAAGTAACGAGAATAAATGAATCCCTTTGTAATACGGGGACTTTGTTCTTCCACTGTCTGTTTTTTACTTCTTTTAGTTGCAGCAAAATTAAAAACAGGAAGAATGTGGTTTCTCCCACCCAACCATAACGCTTTTTCAGAAATGTGAAGTGTTTGAGGGGAATACTTATTTTTGCAGCAGCAATGAAAGAAAAGTCAGAGGGTAAATATCAGGCTACTTGCTAATAACAATGGAATTCTTTCCTAAACCCCACAGTTTCTTCATATCTATCTTATTCTACCTTTTCTGTAGTATATTGCTCACTTGCAGGACTATTCATTTGCACTAGTGTGCAAGGGTATTCTTGTTCACTTACTGTATCAGTAAATGTGTATAAACATGAAGGGTTTATGACAGGTACACTGCTGATCTTAATTAGCATAATTTCTACTGGACATTCTAAATGGAAGATGTACAAGCTCTTCCGTGACATTGTTATTCATTGTGTTTTTTTCCTGACAGTGGAAATGTCCAAACACTCAAGAAAGAAGAGGTCTTTCTTTATGAAATAGGAGGAAATATTGGTAAGAATCGCTTTTGAACAACTTTTGCTAGAATATGATTCCTTGGCATGTTGTCCATGGGCTTCACTGTGGTTGCATTTTTATTCGTGTCACTAGTTCTCTCTGACACTAAGGCAGACAGTTAACCTTGCGGAGAAGGAAGAAGAGATGTTCATG
Source organism: Pterocles orientalis (assembly GCA_011057875.1). Taxonomy (NCBI): domain Eukaryota; kingdom Metazoa; phylum Chordata; class Aves; order Pterocliformes; family Pteroclidae; genus Pterocles; species Pterocles orientalis. The sequence goes on along the minus strand of WKFP01014969.1, from coordinate 609,876 downwards.
TGATCATTGTACTAGTAGTATCTTATTATCTCTCCCAGAGGCAGACAGCATCTGTAACAGATGTTCCTGATAATGTATGTACAGGGAAAAAGCACAGAAGAGTTGGATATAGGAAGGTAGTTAAAGTTCATCTTATTAATCTCTTTATATTGAGGAATAAGTGAACTTCATGCTCTGCATTTGAACGTTGCTTGCAGGTTCCTTTGGGGAAAAAAAATGCTCAACCAGAAAGATGACCTAGTGATAAAATTTTCCAATGGTTAGTCTTTCCTGACCTGTGTCTTCCAGACCCTCTTGATTAAAGCAAATAGCAGATCAGCAAGGTTAACACCAAAGGACCACAGTTCTGAAATTTTCTTTCATGAATACAGAAGTATTTTTGCATTGGGAATCAGTTTCTAATCACAGTGTTTTTCATATACTCAGCACAAAAAAATAAAAAAAGAACTGTAAAACAGCATTGGATTGGACTTACATTTACTCTTTTCTTATTAACCTTGACCTGTTAAACTTTATTTGAAATTATAAAATTCCATGAATACCCAGTACTTCTGTACTTGGCAATTTTACATCCTTATGTAAATTGCTACTAACAGCATTTTTCCTTTTTACCTAATCAATATTTTAAATCAATTATTTTGTGTGTGTGTCTTGAAAGACTTGGCTTAAAAATAACTTTCCTATGTTCCCTACAACAGATATGTTTTAGTGTTTTTATTAAGTCTGATGGAAAAAAAGAAATTACTAAGATAGCTAGATGCCAAATTAATGTATTATATGTTCTCTTGCACATCCAATACATTTGCTATGCCTGTTACAGCAGGTTGTGATCCCAGATGTAAGACTTTTAAAGGAGTATCTAATTTATTAAAATAAGCGTTGTAATCATTGTAGAAAAAAGATTTTTTGTAACAGAACTCCAGTGAAACTGGAACAACGTACTATCACTTTAAACATGTGACAGAAATAGTATGTCTCAGAGAAAATACATGGCTAGTTGCAGATTTGTTTTGTTTTATTATGAAATAGGAAAGAAAGCTTAGATGTTTCCTCTGTCTGAATGATTTACTTTCAGACAATTTCAACTTTAATCAGCCCTTACAAATACCAGTCCTTATTAATATTCTCACTTGAGATAAGAGAAACTCCCTTACTTTAACCTGCTGTACAGATGTAAGCAAACCAGCTGTCCTGATCTTTGCCATTCTCTTTCTGCCCAATGGAACTGACTCATGTAGAGGGAGCCCAAAAGTGAGAAGACTTGACAGGCTTGTGACACTCTCATATGCTTACACTTATAATTGTAATGTGTGCAATGCTACTGTCCTGTCACCTAGCAGATGGAGCTGCTGAAGACTCCAGGTGTTTTTTGACTATTTAGTACTGTACAGGGCTTCAGGGCACTGAACAGGACTTCTGCCATTGCTTTGTGACCAGGACTGGGTAGGGACATGGCAAACCACCGACCCTGCACTCTTACTGCCTGAACACGCTGCACTGTGTGGGAGAGAGGGCCTAGTTCAGCAGTGTGGGTGGTACAGGTCATGTAGGTTGGGATAAAAATCCTAGAGGGAAGACAGGCTGTTACCTGTCAAGGAAACCAGATGGAGAGGGAGCAGATGGACACTGAGCTTGGTTGAGCAGGGAGTCTTGCCTCCTCTGCATAGGCTGTCCAAAGAGTTGGCAGACAAACCCAGCTGCAGCGTCACGCCTCTGCTCACCTCCTGCTTCAGGAGCATGTGTGCTTGAAATGTCTGGCTGGCACATGAGCCATCCATCCCAACCACTTGCACGGTTGGGGCTGTGATGCAGAGCTGCAAGTGCATGAGATAATGCTTTACCTGTTGGGGAATGGGAAGAGTATGCAGATCTTGATGGATCAGCATATGCTGTTTTCATCATAGCTACTAGGCGTAAATTAATTGCTTGTAATGCACGGAGAACACCGTACTATTTTTCCCTCCTAGGACAGTAACCATTACAAGTGCTACATAGAACTGCTGACCAAGAGGAGCAGGATAGGGAGTAATAACTTCTTATAAAGGACAAACCTTTCTCCAACTGTCCTTTTAAGAAGTGGAAAACAACCTGAAATTTTAATGGGCTTCTATGCAAATGTGAACCTAGTGCTTGGATTTAACCATGAGAGGATCAGGGCATTGTTCCTTTTTCCTAAATCTTCGCAGAGGGAAGCTCCTATGTGCATGGCCTGTGTGAAAAATCTGACCTAGAACATGCCACGGAGGTGGCGCAGCCCCTACTCTCCTTCCTTCTTCCTCTGTCCCCTTTCCTCCCCAAGACAGATGGGAAGGGTAATAGCACTTCTAGGTTTTACCTGCATTGCCCTTTGTTTCATCCAACAGAGATAGGAATAAAACAGTGACAGGAATTTCGAAAATAATTTCCTTCTTTTTTGTTACTGATATAACCATATATCTCTTCTATTTCTAGGAGAACGTTGTCTTGATGATGATACCTACATGAAGGACCTACACCAGCTCAACCCAAATGCTGAATGGGTTATAAAATCTAAGCAGAGCTAAGCTCACAATTAATGGAAAGAGAACAACCTGTGGACTTGCTTTGTAAGGCTGAATGTTTCAAAGGGATAGTGCGTCCTTTCAACATTCAACTGTGTTATAGATATTAATAGAATCTTATCCAGTTAAAAAAAAAAAAAGTGATGGAAGCCCAACGGTGATTACCAGTAAATTTTCAGTTTTGCTCACAGCAAAATTTTGGAGATAGCACAGTTTTCCCACTCATATTTAAAATTAGAAGTACCTTGAATATTTTAATGGCACAATCTACCTCCCCTCTGGTAGGTCTTGTTTCAGAAAAAAATGTTTTTCAAACAGATGTTTAACCTCTTTATATTAGAGATCTAAATCTGTTTGTGTAGAATTGTGTGTTCATATAGGTCTTTACAGTGCTATTACACTGGAGAACCAAGTCCTGATAAGCACTTCTGAATGGTACAGTATTAAAAATACGTAAAACCAGTCAACTGAATTTCCCAAGTGTGAAATTCACAGGAAAAAACTGCAATGCAATATATTTTGTGTTTGGAAGTCTTAATTTTGTTCACTTTCTAGGTAAAGTTTGATGAAAACTAAGAACAACTGTGAAAATGCTTTCTATGCAGCTTTTTTTGCTAGATCTCTTACATATTTTTTTATTCTTATTTCAGTTGATTGTATTAAAAAAAATAAAAATAGAAAAGACAAGGTGAGTAATTTTTAAAGCTCACCACTCTTGGCAGTATCCTTTCTGGAATACTGTCATGCACTAGAAGGACCTCTAGGTTTTTCAGCAATGATATGCAGCCATGTTATATACACTGGTTTCAGTTTTTGGACATCTGATGGATTGCAATTTTTGAACTGCCAAAACCTGTCAATTACTAGCACAATAAAAACTTTCAGGAAGAATAACTGTGGAGGGAAACTAGTCTAAATTTCATAGGTAGCAAACCACCAAACTTTTCACTCAAAATCAGTGTAAAGGTCTGCTGCGGAGTTCACATAGGCTTTTTGGCTATTGCCTACCGTCAGCTGTATGTCTGGTCTGTTCTGGACAAGGCTAGAAATCAAGTTCTGATTTCCCTTACGCTAATAAATGCTGTCTGAACCACTTCAAAAATTAGTAGTCTAATGGTGAACTATTGCAAATCCTTCCCTTTGCAGGGAGGAACTGAAAGCTCCCTGTGGAACTCACCAGTAATGAATTATAGAGTGACACAAAGAGCTGTGGACTGCAGCTCCAGAGCCTCAGTCCCACAGCAACACTTTTAGCTCACTAACTTGTGTACCACTTTACAATTTATTTGTAAATTAGCTCAGCTGTGCTTAAGTTCTCACACCCATGTGCTGACTACCTGAAATAACTACTGTGAAATTACATCCTTGGAATGAAATATTTTCGTGCGCACACAGAATTATATTGACCTCATAGGGAATATTCTACATACAATCAAGGACCGAATTACATTTTTTTTAGCTGGTCAAAGCTGATTAAAGGAATAAAGGGTCTTTCTGCTGAGCTTTGGATACGGGCCTGGACTGCGTTGTTCCCAAAGCAACCACTGGAACTCTCCATTTTATATATAAACAATGAAACAGAACTCTGAAAGGTCATAGAAAAATTAGACATATACTGATTAGTTATCCACAGCATATGAACAATTTTGGGGGTGTAAGTAATTATTGTTCTTGAAAGTCAAAGGCTGTCTTCATATGGAAAGGAAGCACTGAAGGATTCTCAAAAGCAGAATGAATAAAGGAGGAAATTGTTCTACTGTGACTATACTGCCCTCAAAGCTCCATCTTGTTGGGTACCCCTACATGGTATAACACTGTGCCACTATGGGCAAACCCTGTAAGACAAATCACTTTTGTCAATAGAACAAATCACACTCCCTGTTCTTTAAGTGTAAGAAGTAGAGTAGAAAACCAGTACAATGCTTAGGTAAATATTTATGAATCTAATGTAATAAATATAAGGGGGTTTTGTCATGTTATACAAAAATTATCTGTGTTTTCGTAAGACATTATAGTTCTGTAAAAGATTACTTTTTACTGGAACTCTAGATGCTATTTTAATCAGGAGCAAAGTGCAGATGATAGGAACAGCTGTACAGTTTCAGTATAAAATTACAACCGCCCTGTGGCTATGATCTCTTAAATAACTTTGTTTCTGGTTTAGTGCCATTATCTTTTTTTTTTTAATTTAAAAAGCTATTTTATAATTAAATGTTGTTTTTTCTGACTCCTTTTTTCATTTGAATTCTTACATTTGTATATAAAACATACACAATTGACACTAAGCATTGATTATTTTTTAATTTTACACTTTATATCTTTGTAGGTAGCTTGTAGTTTTGTGTATGAAAAGAGACATTGATAAGTTAGAAAGAGTCTTGCAACATAAATGGCTGCTGGAAAAGGAAGAAAATAGTGTCTAGAAGGTTAGAAGTTCACCACAATCAGAGCACATCTTAGTTAAATGCATAATGTAACACTGGGTATATGCAAGGGAACAGTGACCCTCTCAGCATTTACTGAAAATACTGGCTCTTAAATCCTTAGAATTAAAAAATTAAATTAGAGCACCAAGGGGGAAGTCCAAAAATGCATTCAGGTAAGCTGATAAGAGTCTTCTATAATTAAGATGACAACTGCTGCTCGGTTTGCTTATTTAAGGCAATTTGGCAGCTAATAATTGTTTGGAGGACAACTTGGGAAACACTGTTGCAGGTTTTTTTTCACCCAGCTGATAGGTTGATTTAACACTGGGTGTGCAACCTGCACTGTGGGACTGGGATGGGGTAAAGAAAGGAGTAGGGTTGTACTGCTGCCTGGAGGTTGTGGAGCATCGAGGAATGGTTTTGTGCTCAAAAATAATCCTGTAGTGTATATTTGGGGAAGGGCGGTGAGAGGATTTGCAATGTTTTTGTGGTGTCTTGACACCTTTCTCTTACTGCCTGTCCTCTTCAAAGAGTTTTCACATACTTCCCATAACCTCCTGTACTTCCCCACCTCTCATGAAGTGCATGTGTTGTCCCTGGGTATCTATGGGTGCTAAGAAGGAAGCTGTCATCCCAACCACTGACCCCTGTGTGAGCAGCAGCGAAGTAGGCAGCAGCACAGCAGGGCATTCCTGTGTTGCAGGTCAACAAGTAGCGTGCATGAACGTGCTGGTGAGGTTTCACAAAAGCGGTAGGGAGGAGGAAGACGAATGGGTCTGGATGGGTGGAAGCATTGGCTGGGTGTCCTTCAGGCCTTTCAGTATGCAGTGGCTCATTTGACTGAGATGAACTCAAGGGGTAAGGAGATGTATCTTTATCCAGTGAGCACCGAGAAGGAAATGTTTGAGAAAGGCCTCCTTGATGTTTTTCTGTCTCATTTTTTCTTTGTTAGATATTCCTCTTAAAAGCAATGGAACTGTCTAATAAAATATGCACTTTTACTAAGTATTAAGAGTTAAATTGCAGCAGAAAGCTAACTTGGTGAAGGATTTCCTAAATGGTTTTCACTGTATCACACCTAAGTATATCTGAGTATTAAACCTTTATTGTGCTTCTAATTTTAAAGGGTTGCAGCCATTCAAAAAGAATGTTTTTGCACTAATCTTACAGCAATATTTATAATAATTATTTTTTATGTCGTGCAATGCTTATAAGATCTTCAAACCACTGTTTGTGTTTTCACGCAGACCAGATCTGAGGTAGGTATTTATCATCCCCATTTAAACAGATGGGAAAATTGTTCATAAATGGCTTGCCTGTGGCTAGAACGGGTGAAATCAATCTGATTTGTAGAAACCAAATATAATCCTTCAAAAATTGTTTTTAAAATCTGCTGTATAGCCAATAACACAAGTACAGCAATCACAAATCTGACTTTAGGGGACTGTTTTGATAAATACAATACTGTGGGTTTTATCCTGGTTTCCAAAGGAAAGGTGTCTGGGGTAGTCTTGCTGCCTGGGTATGTCTTCCCCTAATTACCTCTGAAACTGTTGGCAGACAAATCATTTTTTGGCAAATGGAGTGGGGGGAGGGAATATCTCTAAAATAATTAAGTTTCTATGTGCTTCATAAAGTTAGGCAACTGGAAGGGAGACAGAGGCAGTATGAGCCCTTTGATCAAAGGGAAGATGGCAGCACAAACTCAGCATTTCTTTAGACACCAGAACAGATGCAGGAGAGGGAATGCCCGCATACTCTGACTGTGGAGGGCAGGTGCCCTTGGAGCTCACAGCCAGCCATGGGACATCTCCATCAGGCACTTGGACGCCTGTGAAAGCACTTGCTTGTGTTGCCTTCCGACTTCTGAATCTTCTTTGCTGACTTTCTGCAGTTGTTCTCCTGGGCTGGCTTTTGTGGTGTGATGTTCTGGTTAGTATGGCTTATCCCCCACCTTCTTTGGACTTGGCACCCAAGTGAGCATCTTCCTGGCCTGAACTGTACCTGCAGTTAATGATATTCACACAGGTGGGGAAGTGGGTGGTGGTGCCTCTGCTCTCTCCACTTGTAGGTCTGTTGGGAACTAACCTTCATCCTGGACAAAGATCAGATCTAAAATTGGTCAGTGACCAAGGAAAGCCTTTACATGCAAGTTTTAAACTCTAGTGGGAATATAACTTGCCATTCAGATCCTCTGTTCTGAATCAAAATCTCTGCAGAGGTTACCACTCCTTAATTAGTCCCTGTGGGGATAATTGAAAGGATCCTTTGTTCTTCCTGTGGTGACCAGTCAATAACACTCATGCACACTGAGAGATGAAGTCTCTGTACACACGAGCTTTCCCCTCTGTTACCTTTACATCTCCATAATGCCCTACTCGTGGCAATGCCTGCATTTTGGTTCTGTTGGCTTCGCTCCGTCAACAATCCGATAACATGCTACATCACTAGATCAGCTCCTGCAGGTCAGTCAGTTCGCTGCCGCTTTCCCATGGGATTCCTTATGGCTTCAGAGCGGTGAAACCACCACCTGGCTATGACATCCGTGCGTCTTTGCTGTGCGGTGTCATTCATCGCCCCGTTTGGGAGAAGCGAAGGATCCAGCCGACACCACACGCCTCTCTCTCTCCTTGTCCGGGAGCCGCCCTCTGGCTGTGAAACCCCTGCCTGCACCGTGACTTGCCGCCGCTGCGCCTCCGCCCGCCTCTCCCGCTCTCGCGGCTGCCGGGCTGGCGCCAGGTGGCGGTGCCGGGCCGGCCGCGGCTGTGCCGGATGCCGTGCCGGATGCTGTGCTGTGCCGTGCCGGACCGGACCGGACCGTGCTCTGCAGTGCCGGCCCCGCCGCTTTCTCGCCGCCCGTGGAGCTCCGGCGTACGCACGGGAAGCTCGCCTCCCCGCAAAATGCGGACCCGCTGAACACGGGAACCGCAGAACGTTTGTTAATGTCTTTCCCCTGTTGTGTTGTTTGTTTGGGTTTTTTTTCCCCAATATGAATACTAGTAGATCATTGTCCTTTGGAGAAGGTGAGCTTTGCGTATCGCCCAGCCCCAGCAGAGCCCCGAGGCCCGTGAGGAACCGCTGTTATTTCTCATCTCCGAGCTGTTCCTCGGCTCCCTGTCTTCTCCCTTCTGCAGCGCACAGGGTATGCGTGCTGAGGCTTCTGCCATCCTTGGCGTTTTGGATATTTTCCGTAGTCAGCAGCGCTGCCCTGCACCTTTGCACTATTAGTGCATAGCACACGGCGAGGGGAGTTGGTGTCCAGATCCCTGCGGAGTTTGCCTTTGAATGCTCTACTAATAATAAATGTATATATATGTAAATTTTGTTTCAGCCCTGTCAGTGCAGCTCTAAGACCTTTCTATTCTCTTCTAACGCCTTCCCTATAGCGTGCTACTCAAGAGGGATGATTGCCACCTGTGGGCAACTCTGCTTTTCTTTACCTTTTAAACAGTTTTAAGCTTAGCAGCCAATCTTTATTGGACTCCTGGCTGAAGTAAGTCCCTCTTCACAAAAGCACATCAGTTCTCTCATGGAGTTCAGGTAAAGAAAAGGTGTCTGGGGCTCTGACACCATAGCAACGTGACAGTTTATGTCAAGGTGCGCTTTGGTAAACCAAAGCAGGTGGAACTGTGCTCCCTAGATGGCATTTTATAATTTCTGTGCTTAATGGTTAGCAAAGTACTTTATTTTTAACTTTCCCCTCCCCCCAGTTGTGCAAACAGTTAAGGTGCCTCTGGAGAGGGAGGTTTTTGTGTCCTTACAGGATGCATCAGAAGCGCCAGTGCAAGTTCTGAACCAGACTCCCTTTGCTTCCCGGGCTCACCTCTCCTTTGTACCAGCTCACATTTGGGACTCATGGTGTTCCAGCACCCCTGTGACCTTGAAGGCAGCTGCACTGTGCAAGTGCGGAGGGGCAACTGTGTGCAGGTCCTCATCATACCTCCACAGTTAAGCTTCTGCAGGCATTCAATATGTTCAGGGCAAACCAGCAGCAGTCCTGTGCCTTTAGTGCTGTCTTATCTTTCACTTAAATGATCATCCAAAGACCTGCCTAGAAATGTTAAACAACAGCTGTAATTACCCAGACTTTTGTAAGTCCTTTTTCACCTGTGTCATACTTCCCACAGATGCCATTAGTTTCTGAATGAAACAGCATAGGTACAAGTGATCTTGTCTCGAGCTATTAATTTATTTCTCCTCTGACCTTTTGTATCACTTTTAAGTATTTACAGTGTCAGGAATGCCTTGGCTTACCATGTTTCAGTGCAGCTTTCACTTGCTTTGGGCTTCATTTTGTTTAATTGGTCCCCTATCAATGCACCTCCTGTCTGCCCTCTGGCAAGAGGTTTGAGAACGAGAAAATAGTAGATTTCAGTGTTGGGTACAGATGTTAATCTCAGAAGTTATGGTAATGGCTGGGTCTTCAGTACAGATCCCTATTTTTACCCTTATGTTTAGTGTAGAAATCTGGTTTAGCTGGGAGATGTGCAGTATTTGCAGAAGACTGAGGGCAATTTGGTGCAAAGTTCAGAGAGAACTATTAAATCTGTTTTTAAAGTAGAGGTCCCTGCAGATTATCCCTAATATAGCCTTTCCTTCTATCCCTTCCCCCAGAAGTAGCTGGCTGTTATTCCCCTTCAGACTGTCCTCAGAGTGTAGCTAGCTGCCTATGAAAAAAACAGAAAAAGTTGAATAGTCATATATCAGAAGAAGAAAAATGTGAAGTAAGCAGAATTATTCAACCTAAATGTCTCTGGGGCCTCACTGAAGTTTATTAAGGAAAAGAAGTGTTAGTTCTAAATTTTATGGTCCAGAGTTTCTCATGAATTCAGTATATTATGTGCTGCCTTCCTTATATTGGACATGTTGAACTGTGAACTTAGTTCTGAGTATGTGGTTCATCCCTATCCCTGTGCCAAGAGCATGATCCCACATGCTCATTAAACAATGAGACCTGAACAATGAGAGACTGCTTGGGCAATCAGTCAATTAATTATTATTATAGCACCTTCTTTTTTTTCTCTCCTTGCATTTAGCAAATCATTTGGCATAATTTGATAAAAAATTTTCACAATTTAAATTCATTAGCTTTTACAGTTGGCATGTGGAAAATACTTTTTTATATCATATTGGAGTGTCTTTGGGAGCTGGAGGCAACCAACTGGTCGAGCAATTTATAAACATAGACACTTTATAAACATTGACACTTTTTCAAAAGGTCTGTGCCCTTATCTCTAAAGCTACAGTTTGATGCTTGGATTTCACATTCTAGCAAAATCTATTAAAAGCAAATAAAAAACAAACCCCCTACCTGTATTGATCAAATATCAATACTACCCTGCAGTTCAGAAGTGTGCACTTAGAATAGCCTGCATGGCACAGTGAGTTTCTAGTTTTCTTTGGTCAGCATTGTAGAAAATGAGATTATATCTCAGTTCTGTAGGGCAGGAAAAGATTTAGACAAAGATTTATGCTGTGAAATGTAATGTAAAATGGAGCATCCCCATTCCTTGTTTTATAACACAGGGAGGAGGGAACATTCGGTGAAACTGAACAGTGTCAAATCAATAGCTATCAACATCTGAAATTGAATATTGATGTAAATACAAGGCACTGATGATGTAGCAAATGAAGGGAAATTTGAACTGTCTTGTTACATGGTTTGGACTGAACGTTGCCTTGTTCAGCTGGAAGCGACAGCAGCCTTGTGTCAGACCTTGTTTGCTGCAAGCTGAACAAGATCGTCTCTTCAGAAAGATGTATAGAAGCTGGAGGCTGGTGCAGTTGTTCTGTTGAGAAGGGGTCTTCCTTGCTCCCTCGCAGCCTCACAGATGTGGGGTGCACCAGGCTGGCAGAAACCACTAAGAAGGAAGTGTTTTGGGATAAAAGCTTTGAGAGCAATGAAAACATCTGGGAAAGGTGGGTGAAGGTTTTTTTCTGATTTCATAAATTCTCTCGGATTATATATATGCCCCAATGGGAATAAGAATTTTACTAGGAGATGGAGACCTTCTATACAAAACTTCCATATCTTAGGGAAACATGGGAGGTGAGGACAGTCTGTGGGAGAGTCTGCTGTATGTGCTTTGGTGAAGTTTCAGAAGAGAGCTCCTTCTGCTTGTTCAGCTGGTATGTGCCATTCTGCAGTTGTCAGAGGTATGGCTGAGTTGAGTTGTTCGTGGGGCCCATGTGATAAGGTTTTTGCAGTCTCCTTAAACCTAACATATTGCTGCTATGTCTGTGGCTGCTCTCTGAACACTGTTAGAGTAGATGGAGCCTGACTGAAAGTGGCAATTCCCATGTTCTCATGGGGTGCTGAAGCCTCAAAGTCCAAGTGAGGGGGGCTGGTAAAAATTATGAACTATATTGGCAGTGGTGTCAGGGGAAAGATGAGAGCCAAGCTGAGTACACAGACCCTTTGGAGTGATGTGTTGTTGGTATAGTCACGGTCCTTGCAGGGCTCCTGAGCTGTGTGCCTCCAAGGAGCTGCAAGGGGCCAGTGGAGGCACTGAGAACTACCAGACTCTCACAGCAATGGTAGATCTATTACTTGCAGTTTAGGGGAAAACTTTATGCTAGGTGAAGCAGCCATAATACAGAGGATTCCGTTGATAACCCTTTCTAGCAGTAATGTGGTCTTGCTGCAATTGTACTTCAGGGTGAGATGAGTTAACAGCTTTCATATGAGTTAACAGCTTTCTGTTTATGAAAAAGAGCTAAGATGCAGGTTGAGACCAAAAACTTCCTTCTGCAAAGATTTCCAGACATCAGCTTGCTTAGAAGTGACCACAAGAGTTAGACTGTCACATTTATCCAGGCTTTTAAAATTTCCCTCATGAATACAATATTTGCCAATGTCTGCCAACTCTGCACCTTTCATGGTCCTTTTAGCTCCTTAGGGAAGAAACAGGGGGGGAAGTAAGAAAAAAAAATTCTATTCAAGCATTTGGAACTCATTCACATAAGGATTTGCCATTTCTTTAAAGACATAAAAGCTGCTCAAGCCTTTAATTCTGCATTTGAGATGCCCTGACTTGCAACAGGGAAGAGGGCAGATGTATAGTTCCATATTTTTTGTTAATATGGAGGTTCTCACCTGGTGCCACTGAGCACCAAGCTGAAAATCAACCATGAAACATCTTAAAGAAGGAGTGTCAGTAAAGCATGTTTCTGATATGATATTAAGTGGAATTCCTGAGATTTAAACTTACACTGTAAGCCGAAGCTATTGAGGAGGCTCTGCAGCATTCAAATTGCTTGTCTTTTCTTCTCAATGTAGCTGATGCTGTCCCACTAGTCTCTGTGGGTACAGATCCATAGAGAACTTTGTAACAACTTCTGCTTCCAGCTCACAATTTGGTATGTTTATGTTACAACACTGAAGTGAGGCAGACAACCCTATTTGCTGCTCTATGTGTTAATTCTATTTTAGAATCATGGAATCATTAAGGTTGGAAAAGACCTCAAGTATCATCAAGTCCAACCCAACACTTTAGTGTTGAAATATGTGATGTACAAATATATAAAGGGTTCTAGTAGCATCTCACAGCTTCCAAAAATTGTGTAGGGAGACAGTTGGAGAAAAGTGTAATTGCATTACTTGTACATCTGAAGCACTTAATCTTTCTTGCTCCACGAAAGTGTTCCTGTGCTTCACCTGCCATATATCTATTTCTATAGCTAGAAATGTAAAGTATACTGAACTGAGTTTTATTCTGTTATCATCTGACCCACTATGATTTCTCTTATGTAGTGTTCATCCTGTCTCCCTGTTATGAGATAGCAGGTGCTTATAATGCAACTCTCTCTACAGTAAGCTCACACACTTTCAATGTAAGGTGACACGAAGTTTTGTCTTCTGGCCACTGTTCAAATGACGTTTCCAATGAATTAACAAGAAAATTATTCTCATTTGTTCAGTCTTTTACGGAACAAAAAATATTGACATACACAGGAGAAGCATTGAAAAGATATTGTTTACAGACTTATTTGCTCATTTTTTGGATGGATCTTACTCTTTTATTTTAAAAATATATTTATATTTTTTTCTAGCAGCAGCAGTAAAAAAGCCACTGCTCATTGCTACCTATTACAGCAGAACAACTTTCTTTTTCTTTAGAAAATAATTATTTTTAAACTAAAATAATTGGATGTGAGGACTAATGAATTGTTCCAAACTTTCACTTCCGTACATATAGCATCCAGAAAATAGCTTATTATTTTCCATTATTATTGACTTCATTCGAAGTAGCCCTTCCACGGGGCTCTTGAGTATATTTTGTTAGTCTCTTTGCAGAAATATTAGAGAAAGATAGCTAATATGATGATATTAATACAAACTGACATACAGAGAAATTTATGTCAGATCAATGAAGTAGGGGACCTTACTGTGATAGCAAGCAAATCCATCTTTCATACTGCGTCTGAATTTGCAAAATGTGAGTGGTGATTACAGTTGGCTGACTTGTTTCCCAAAATGGGGCACCTCAAAAGGACTTAATTTTTCACGAGAACAGTGTTCAAAAGAGTGTGTATTACTCTTTTGTTTGCTTTTTATTAAACAACACTTGTTGCTGTGTCCGAGCTGGGCATCTAGAGACAGTCACAATCCTCAGTTGAATATGAAAACCTTTACATAGCATTGGGTCCTCGAATAAAATTGGTGGAGATATGCTTCATTGTGTTTCTTCAGTGACAGAGAAGGTGGAAATGGCAAAAATGTTGATCATTTTGATCCTGAAAGACAAATCTCCGTATTGTGAGGCAATAAAGGGGATTAATGACCCAGAACATTGATCTGCTTCCATATCACCTTTATCTCCCTCCACTTCCCAACCAAGGAGAACAGCTTTCCAGGTGAACAGTGTGCGAGACTGACTGGGAGTGACAGGCAGTGGGGACGGACAGGTCATCACTGGCACTGGTAGGGGCTCTCTCCAGGGCAGATCAATGGAAGGATGTTTTGCCTTTCTTTCCCTCCTTGTGAAAGGGCTAAATAGTATTTGACTTTCTTTATTTTTTTTTTTTTAATAATTAGGAAGGGGAGAACAGTCTAGCAACTGCTGTCAGGGGAGCAAGAAAACAGACTGCACTCCTCACAGGTAGGGAAGATGCTTCCCCGCACTGCGCCCAGCTGCACAGGTCGGTCCTCATCCAGCTGCTGATGCTTCCCAAGAAGCACTGTGACAAGCTTAACATGTGCTGTACATACCATACTTATGCCTTTGTCAGCTGACATTACTTTAAACAAGCTTTTGGAACAGAATTGAGGGACTGCACAGAGTGATAGTGAACTGCAAGAAGGCAATTTAGAGATGCGGTACTAAAATGGTTGCTACTGACTGGAATCTTGCTTATAGTGAATTGCTTCAAATATATTTGCCATTCCTGATTCCACAGAGTTTCCTAATTACATTGTTGCTTTGAAGGGACAGTAGTTCTTCATCAGCCTGTTCAAATTGGGTCTGGAGACAACATGACAAAATGTTGTCTCCCTTACAGTGAAAGAAGCCAACTAGAAAAAAAACCCAGTTCCTTAATGCAGTTGCTCATTCCATATGAAGAGAATGATTTTAGCTATATTGCTACAATGCTTGGCTTCCATGCACTTGTCTCTCCAGTTGCATTAAATGGGCTTCAAGGCAAGGGAGAGAGTGATGAATATTTTTTCTGTTTATTAGTTTGAAATGGCACTAACAATAAGCAGATCAGCAAGAGACAGACTGACAATATGTGTATGTCTTAACTGCTGTGAAAAGAACACGCACCTTTGCTATGTAAGGTCTTATTCATTGCTGTAGAAAACAATGTCTAGTTTTGAGGGAAGGCACATGGAGAAAGAGAAAGCTTGAACTGGGTTTAATTCATCTTGGTTTTTAAGCTGACATTACTCTGTACTGTGCAAGCATAAGACAGTTTGCTAGGTATGTAGACATTCTTTAGAGACACTTGGCTGGCAGCTGTGTTCCCACAATGAGAGAGAGGAATCTGAGATTATAGTTCACCTTTATGTAATATAAGGTTAGACTGTTATGAGATGTCCATGTGCTTGAAGAGCCTCTGCAGCTGGTGACAGAGTGCTAATCACAGTGTTGGCAGTGGTCCAGAAAGAAGAAATGGTACACAGCAGCCCTTGTATGAACAACCCCCTGAAAATCTCTGGCTATGTCATCTCTTTGATGAGACCATGATTTTTGGAGATATACCTGGGCCCCATCTTACCCGGTAAGAATAGCAGCAGGAATTGGTAACGTGGGTGCTGTGCATGTACGGGGTCTCAGCTGAGTCTGTGTAGTCCACACAGACACCTCTTCATACTATTCACTGCTGTTTCTGTGCGTCATGGCTACAGCATCTGCGCCACTAGCAATTTTCAGCTTCTCAGTGTAGTTGTAGGTCACACAGCACTCTCTGTAGTGTCTAATAGGTAAGGTAATGCCAATGGAATATACTCTTGAGGATAAAAGAAAGTGATTAGACCACTACAGCTCACTTTTGTTTTCTAGATATATGTCACGCCGTGTGCTCCAGGTGAGTTGGTTTTAGATGGAGGACTTCTGAGGCTGGTAATTGGTTTTCCATAAAGGATGGAACAACTGCTGATGGGTTTCAATAAACCTCTGCCTGCACTGGAATTAAAGGAGTAACACTGCTGTGACCTTCTTTATGGATTTACTGGTTCTTTGCATCACTTATTTCCTCAGGAAATACATGTATTTCCCTCAGTGCGCAAGCTATCCTAATTGTAACTGGAATAAAACCAGAATTGAAAATCTTTTAGACTGGGGGGTGTGAAAGATGTGATTAATCCTGGACCTATTCCAGTGGATATATTCTAGTATACTACTTACTGGACTATAATTTCTATATAAAGAATGAAATAAGGTATAGAAAAGTAATACATTTTCTAAAAAGTCTTATAAAAATGCCAGGACCCATATCCAGGAATTTAATTCCATTTGCAATATTTGGAAATCCTATTCTCCCATATTTACCAGTGAAGAATCTGGCTGAATAGCCTGAGCTGTTGTATCTGGGTTTATGTGCCATTTTTAGGCAGGGAAGACATAGCAAATTTTAACTTAGCAAGAAAATTAAACAAGATGATGTGTTCAAAGGTCCTAATTTTAGTGTTTTAGATATCTACAATATCAGTCCAGCTAGCAGAAGTCCCTCGGTGGCTGCTGTTTGAAGAAATGCTCTCTTAAAGTTTTTTTTTTGCTGTCATTCACTCTTGCCCCTCACATTACCCCCTGTTCCCTTGCCTGCCTGCCTGTTCAGTGTCCCTTTTTCTTTTTTTTTTTAATCTCAGTTGTAGAGTGAGGACCTGTCACACAAAACACTGGCCACATACACAAATGTTTGTAAGAAGCATTTCCTTTTGGCAGCTTTTCCTACTACCAAGGAAGAATTTGCATCAGGTTGCTGATGTTGCTACTGAGAGTGTGTGATAACACGTTCTCACCTGACAGTCATCCTACAAGCTTGCAGATCCCCACGTTTAGCATCAACCACCATTAATCCTTGATGGAAATATTAAAAAAAATAATTGTTGTTGCAAAGCACTGGTAATTCCTGGACCCTTCATGTGCTTGTCACCTGCACTGGGGAAAGTCAAGACCCCATGCGGTACAGAATTATTTCTCAGTCAGAGGACACCCTTCCCTTATTATTGCTGTCACTGTTCAGGGCCAACTTATATGAAGCTGCACCACAGTTATTCAGGTATGTCCAAGGAAAATCTGCCTTTTGTACATAACTCTTTAACATGTTATTTTGGAAACCACAACAGGGTCTTGCTTACTGATTTTTGGTATAAATTAACATAGAGGAAACTGAAGGCAGACGTTTCAAAGGAGAAACAGGTAAAAGAGAATGGTGTAGTTATTGCATTGGATAACTTATTTTCCTGACTTTTATGGGTTTGCCATAGGTGTGCTCTTTGTAGTAAGCCCAAATTACGACTTTTGACTATTAATAGAAAAAATGTATGAGTTAATATTTCTAAAATGTCTTAAAGATAAGTACTCTATATATGCTACATTTTATAAATTGTTTGTATTAATTTGTCAGTTGTCCCCTAATTAGTCTTCTAGTTGAAGACTTTCAGTTCTGGTTATATATTTATTTTATACATATCATCAAAAAATGTTTGTATGCTCTTATTAATTTTAGTATCACTTTATTTTCCCCTCATGGCAGCTAGATACTTGAAGCAGAGTTTGAGACTTCAACTGAGAATGAACTTTGCTGCTTAACCCCCCCCCCCCCGCATCACAGCTCAAAGCTGTACCCATACGAGTAACTTCTAGTGAGAATACTTAGTGTAGCAGATCTGCCCTGCAGTAATAATTCTCCATATTAGAACACCAATTGGTATCTGTGGTGCACCACGTCATTCAGATATTATTTTCAACAAACATGATCCAATGCAGGTTTTATTAAGCCAGTGTAAAGTACTAGATGATGGCTAATGCCACCATTATGTTGAAATTACAAAGGCACTGAAATAAATTTACACTAGAGAAATACTCAGGGTAGGATGCAGTGCAGTTGACAGAGTCTTCCATCCCTTTTGGGTGGATTCTGTTTGGGCATCCTTCATTAAGAGGCTGAATACATTCTAATGGCAGTGTGTTAGTTTTTAAATGGTTATTTTGCAACTGCAAATCAATGTCCCTTTCTAAGCACTGAGTTGAGGCAGATCAGTATGACTCAACTGTATTTGCACTGCTATAAAAAACATGTACTGACTCAGTGCTTCAATAATTTTATGACTTTCTCTGCAAATGAATACAGTGTGCTAGGTGGTTGAGATCTTTAAGGATGGCTATGGCTTAGCTAATGTGTGCATTAACAGGGATATTCAAATGTATCTTCCTCCACTGGTTCCTTTTCATTACACTGGAAAATGAGCTTTAGTTGCTTTCGTTGCAGTACTTGATAAAGCTATGTATGCTTCTTGCACTTCCATTTAGAGGGAGGAAAAAAATATTAGAGGCCTCAGATGGGCTAATGAAAGAGAGAGAGAAACATGGTCATTAGCTGGAGTGGTGGCTGGCTCCTAAGCCAACTCCTCCACTGTAAGGAAGCATCTGATGCTCTTAGGAGACTTGCTTATTTCAATGGGTAATGTGGGTAATGGTTCTGTTTATTGAGTTTGCGCAAATGCATTTGATTTAGTCAATTTAGGCTCTGCATTTAAGCAAATTACAAGTTAGGACTCGATCAGCAAGAGGTAAATTAGTTTCAATGCATATAAAAGGATCTTGCTGAGGGTAAATTTACAGTCAAACCATTACATGGAAATCATAATGTGCAGTACATGCCAGGTTTGATAAATGAAGCAGGACTGTAAAATTGCCCTTATCTTGAAGTGTGCTTGCATTTGGCCAGCTACACAGCTGAAGTGCTGTTAATGTCTGCTGTCTTGAACTGGCTCAGGAGAGAGAAATCTCTCTGAAGTAGGAATAACTAAAATTAAAAAGGACAAGTTGAAGAATCCTTGCAGGTATATAAGATACCTGGCTCTTCTTCCTCTGCTAAACTACTCAGCTCTTCTTCCTCAGCTCCCTGGTCTTCCCCACACCAGGACACATGCCAAATATGGGCATGGAGTGCTGATGCCTGTTAGGGAAAGGCAGTATCGCTGGAGAAACCTCATGCACAAACACAAACAGGGAACTACTGGCTACACCATCACTTTGCAAATAGGAGAAGATGAACCAGGTGGCCCTTTCTGCAAGCCCTTTCTGCTGTGTGGTAGGGGTTTTTGGTTGTTTGGAGTTTTCTGTGTTGCAAGACTTGTTTCCTCTAGAGTCAGGCCTATCCACATCTCTTTCAAGAGTATCCCCCACAGTACAGGAAAAGACTTACTTGATTGCCCCAAATCAGCCACATAAGAAGTGGTAGAAAAACTCAGGTATACAAACAGATTTTGATTTTGTAATCAAGAATTTTAAAAATTAGAAAATATAGTATCTCTGTGAAGAAAGAAACCTGCTGTTCTTGCTACGGTGACTAATTGTAGATTGTCAGTACAAAATACTATCAGTCAAAAATATTAGTTGTTATATACTACAAAGCAGGATATTACAAAGATGTCACACCACAAACTGAAAGAAGAAATGGTTTATTAAAACCACCATGGAAAAGGGAAATGCCAGTAAAATGATAAAAATATTTAATTTCAGAAATGTTTAGTGGGGGAACAGAAAATAGTCCATGACCCAGGCAGCTACACGGTAAACTTAATTCTTCATCTGTTCTAGTACTTTTAACCATTCCTAAGTAGCAGGAACATCCACTGCCTCTTGTGGAGTCACATTTTGGAGACTTCACAACCCAGTGTGCCACTGCCTACTGGTGTTTGAGAGCACACTGGTACTGCAGTTATGTATATAAAACTGCTTGGAGGCTCAAAATAACATACATCATCTAGGCAATGTATACAAAGGTGTGATTGTGCATGGTGGCCGTACCTGCCTTAGTCTTGCACTGAATATATTAGCATCTTGCAGACTTGGCCTTAGAGCTATGACATGGATGATATGGATGAACAGCTTACCTTATAAGGTTTAAGGTGGCTATGCTGGATTTTGGTCAATGATGACTGCTTAATGACTGTACCCATAATCATTAGCTGTTTCAATTGTAATCTTCAGGAGAGTATACAGCATTGAGCAGAATTTTACAGTACATTTTTTCATTCTTTCATTTACATGAGAAAAACCAGAAACAAACCACTGTGAGTCATTTTGTGTCTGGCCATCTGTAGCAACCTTTTCCTCAGCCCTGCTGTAATGGCATGCCTGGCCGGCTTATTTCCTTCTCAGAGCTGCCCACTTGGTTGTATGAACGTATAAGCTCATACGTAGATGTGATTTCAGTGTTTCGCATTTTGTAACCTTTTCCTTCAGTGTGCACCAGCTGTACGCAGTGTCAGATGAGAGCTAGGTTTTATAGTTGAGGGCAACCCATTGTTGCAAGTGGTTTTTGCCTGGGGAGTTTGCTCTTCTGTCCAGCTGTCTGTGGTCTGGGGGAGATGCAGTACACCTTGAGACTTTCCACAAGACAGCATTTATGTAACAGCAGTCAGAAGTTACTTAGATTTATCCTACTTGCCTCAGTATCAGTGAATTCTCAACCAATTTGATCAGCTATTTCAGCCAAATTCACCTCCTTTTTTAAACCTTCTACTGCTTAATGGGGAGATTCATTCAGACTGTCAAAATGGATGAAATGGTAGCAACAACACAGCCATTAGCAGACAGAAATGGGCTTGATGGAATGTATCTATAAGGTTAATTTCTTATATTAAAAATATATATATAAGGTTAAATTTCTGCAGCTTGTGACAAAGATAAAAGTGGTTGTACTTGCATCTCAGGCTTACTGGGTAGTTTGTTTCTTTGTGGAAAAGAAACTGTCTAGCGATGTTTGATATTACCTGGATCTGGAAGCTTTTGCCTAAGTTA
This sequence comes from Pterocles orientalis, assembly GCA_011057875.1. Classification (NCBI taxonomy): domain Eukaryota; kingdom Metazoa; phylum Chordata; class Aves; order Pterocliformes; family Pteroclidae; genus Pterocles; species Pterocles orientalis. Next base: position 589,434 of record WKFP01014969.1, on the reverse strand, counting down.
CGGTTCTGCTGTATTCAGTCAAGAGTAAGCCTAATGCTGGGTGCCATAGTGAACTGCGGCAGTGCTACCAAGTCCAATTGGGAAGAAAGGTTTTACCAGTGACGTGAAATGGAACAGAACACTCAGGGTGATAGCAGGCCTGTCTGCACCTTCTGGAGTGATCAAAGTTTGCTGCTTGTCGGCCACTGGCACAGTCTGGGCATGCAGCCTTGCTGTCCCAGTTGATAGATCAGGCTTATAATTTGGATTCTGGGGCAGTAAGACCCAGAAGAGCTTTGGAGGAGGCTTTTGCGGATATGTTGAATGAAAGCCTGTTGTTTCCTCTGGTCATTTGAAGTAAAAACTGTAGTCTAATGGGTATATCAGTAACAGACATGACATGGTTTGTTTCCAAGCAGCAATATTTCTTTTCAGCTGAAGATTTACTCCCACCTCAATTGTTGGACATAGTTGTCCACAAGGCAGAGAAAGAAAAAGCCAAGAAAAAAAATAAGAGGAGTGATTACTTTCCCACAAGGAAATTTAAAATAAACATAGAATTTTTAAAAGAGGAATGAAATAGAGGTGTTGCTTGAACAGGTGCTAAATAAGAAATACTAGAATAACTTGTAGTATTTGGATCTTTCCTGAATCTTCAGGTGGGGTAAACTGATACCAACTATAGAGATATCAGTCTACGCTGTCTGAGGCCTGTCTACACTTCCAGGCATCTCAGTGCTCAAGAAGACACTAACTTCGAATAATTCAAAGTTGTCGAGGAAAGGACCATGATTTATTCCATCTAACCTTATACCCCTGAGGGATGTAGGAGCCCATGTCACGCTGTATGTTGCATTCCCTCAATGCAGAGGGATGGGCATCCACATGGGCAGTTTTTTCTCTCTCAGGGAGCCAGTCTTTTCACATGAACCTCAGTGAAAGAGTGAGACCTTTGACTGCTTAAATCAAATTCATGTTATATTGCAGTACAGATTCATAATGAAGAAAACCACAAGAAATTTAGCTACTCTAGGGCCTCAACTTCCAGTCATCTCTCCTTGCTTGTGCCAACTAGAAGTACCAAAGTGGTCAAAATAAATTATGATTAAAAGGGGAGATGTCACAGCACACCATTCAGCTTTGCAGAATGTTTCATAATGCTATATATCATAAAAGTTAGTCTTCTAGACATCTACTTTCATTATTCCTGTTATTACAGAGTGTTCAATAAAGAGGGGGCAAGCAGAAACCATTGGTTTAATTTTGTACTCCAATATCCTTTTGAAAAAGAAAGGAAGAAGCAGGTAACTCTAGCATTAGAAAAGTTTTGTGTGGTTCTCTTCAAAGTAGGTAACTTCATAGCCAACTGAAAACTGGGAGACTGGGTTAGATTTTGGCTAAAGGTTCTGATGGTCTAAATGGGAGCATGGAAGTATAAAAGAGCACTGACTGATGGAGATTTTCCCCTAGGATTTTCTTTCTTTGCTTAAACTAGATATTTTAGTGTCTGTCATTTTCTGCTATGTTGTCCACTAAACTTGAAATGGAAAGGTTTGGTTTTTGGAGTTGAAATAGATGTATCATATTGGGAATTATCTGGAACTTCAGGTACCTGAAGAAACTATTTATACTCTCGAGTATGAAGAATAACAGCATAGAAATACACAGACTGAAAAATTTGGGGGTTTGTTTCAATGCCATTGTGTGACACATCAGCAATATGTTTAAGGAATTATTTTGAAGAAAGGTCTGAATGGGTTTGTGTCTGTTTATGAAGATGAAACAGTGAAAGTGTTGTTTCTTCCTACATATTTAAACCAGAAGATCAGCTTATATGTATGCTGTAAGACTTGATGGATGACTGAAGAACTGGTAGGGGCTTGTCATTAGGAAATGCAGATGATATAAAGAAAAAAAAAATCTTAGGTTAAAAATACAGTGGTCTAAGTATAGTACCTCATTAAATTGCTTTGAAAATAACATTTTTCATTGCATAGAATATTTTCAGAATAGTTTTATAGGCTTTCATAAAGTCTTAGACAGCTGAAAACTGCAAGGTTGTCTTTAAAAGTTTGAAAACTAATGTGTATGTGGTGATAGGGATCTTTTGGGGGTCCTTCAGCAGATGTGTTCTCATGAAAGGTATGGCATACACTTTTCTTGTTGGTCAGACACAGGTCAGTGAAAGATTTTACTTGCACATATTGAGAGACATCTGAGATCTGATGAACCCTCAGCAGACATCTGAGATCTCCCAGAAGCTCCATAGCTGAACAAAGGAAAGCTGGAGCTGGCATTCCCAGTGGTTTCTACGTTAGAAGAGAGACAGGAAAAACAATTTGGATTCTTAAGCATTTTAAGTTTTTTTTTTTGCATTCTGAAGAAAAATACTAAGCCAGCAAAATGTTTTTCCCTTTATAAGCTTCAATGAGGAGCTGAAAGTATGATTTGATAGAAAGAACAAGTAAATTACTCTTTATAAAGAGTCTAAGTTGAACACTGGTTGTATTTAAAATTGAAAATATAGCTTTTTTTTGTACATAGCAGTTTGCCTAAAGTTAGAGATGAAGAGGAATTTGTTCCAGAGTGAATGTTCATCATAAATGCCTAAAAGTGACCTCAATCAACAGGGTAAATCTTAAACACAATTTTTCAAAACTTGCGGATGTGAGGGGTTTATTTTTTAAATTTAGCAGTGAACAGCATTTAATCCGTACACAAAAACATTCTCTATGCAAAAAGTTCACCAAAATAAGGGTTTAAATACTTGTGTTCTGTAGATGTATGTTAGTTTGCAGTCTTGAACTGGGAAATTGCATCTCTCCTGGCACAGCCAGCAGTGACATAATCTCTAGCACTTTGCGTATGGCTCTGAGGCTCATAATCTGCTATTTTCAGGAAATTTTATTTATTAATGTGTTGTACGGCAAAAGGTAATAATAGGGAGCTGGGATCATTCCCAGATGCTCTGCTGAATCTTCAAAGGCAGAAAGCTTTACTAACAGTACTTGGTGCATCAGCTCAGTGATCTACAAAAACAAATTAGGCAGGTTTTTCTGTTTCCTTTTAGCTTGGTTATTTGCTAAAGTAGCTGCTGTTTCAGCCAACTGAATTTATTTCCTTTAGCAGAGGACAGCAGCTGCTTGATTCTTTCCACCAAAAAGTTCAAGAAATGTAATAATGTGCATTGTTTTATTGTTTTTGCTCTGATCCACACATTCTTGGAAGGCCATGCCAGGGACAAATAATTCAACAGAGCAAAAATAAAGGCCTCTCTCTTTCTTTTTTTCCTTTCCATTTCTTTTATGAAGAAGCTCCAGTATTTGTTTCAAAGGCAAAGGCATCTTTATATGCAGGACTTGCTGATGCAGCACTGAGCAAACCACTGGCAATTTCCTGCCTCAGAGGCAGGGCACGGTATTAACTCATGGCACTCTAGTCTCAGTCGCTTGAATTTCCTCTGGGTCTTCAAGTCCAAAAAAACCTCCCAAACCAACAAACTTAGCAAGCAAGCGTGGGTGAAAAAAGAAACCAACAAGCTGAATAGAACCTAGAGGATAGGAAATATGTGTCTAAACTAGGTAATGCCTGTAGGTATAATGGGCTGAGCAGCTTGGCTGTTCTGTGTGTTGTGTGAAGTTCATGACAGTAACATACGTCCCTCTGTAGAAAAGTCTTGGGGCTTCATTTGTTCGTATTTGTCAAGAATTTTGGAAATACTCAACTATATTTGAACTGTTATGTACTATTTTTCTTTAGCTGCTCAAACTGTCCTGAAATATTACAGGGATGAGAGCAGGTAAATACAATGGACATAAAAAGAATGAAATAGAAACATATGAATAATTTACAGTGTGTTTGCTAGTAGGACTAGAATGTAGAAGTTACAGTAAGACAGTACATGTCCCATAGTTAGGCTTTCTCAGAGGCAAATGCCTGCTTTACTAATTCTTGGCACTTTGAATATGTGTAACATTGCACAGCCATTAACTGTTAATATTAAAGGGCCAATTGCAACTGAGAACTAGCATACTTGCTGGAGTCAGTCAGTTACTCCAGGGCTTCACAGGAGTTAGATGGTTTTTCTTCAGATGTATCTGATCCATGTTAGACTCCCCAAACTATTAGCATGGCAATATACACATTGCTTACCATCTCTTTAGTGCAGTTTCCCAGGGTAAAGGTGGTTTTTTTTCCATGGCATTTTAGAGAAACATTGCAAGCCAAAGAGGCCTTTTGTAAAATACAAAGCACTCCTGCAGGGGTGCTCTCTGGCAGCACAAATTTTGCAGATAACCTATGCACAAATTTTGCAGCTAGCCTTTTTTCAGTAAAGCCAGAAATTCTGAAAAAATGTATTCAAGGCTCACTGTGGACAGAAAAAAACCCTTTTCTTTTAATTGTGTGGTTGTGCTACCTTACTGATAGGTTTTTTCTGTTGTTTTTCCTCTTTTGTGTAGGTAGTTGTTTTTACTTTTGTACAGTGTATGTTCTGCATGTCCCAGCACAACCTTTGCAAAAGTAGAGTTTAACAATTTGAAATCCGTAGAGAAGATAATCCACACTTTGGTGATGATTTAAAAGTCCACTAAAACATACAAATCATTGAGGAAAATCACCAGGATCTGGCACTTTAGTGTGAATCTAGGAAGCAACTTTCCTCTCTCCTTCTATTTTTGAACTTCCATCCATAGAGCACTCTAAATTTTATTTGAAGAAGATCTGGGGTGACTGCTGCATTCAGAATTCCTCACAAGCTGACAGCAGCAGGCAGAAGCAGTAGAGCCTGACTTTGGAAGCTGCTTTTACTTAAGGATTTAATTAAATAGATGACAGTAGAGATTAGCAACATGTGCCATCCTAATAATCTCTGGGATTCTCCTGCTTCACCTCCATTCTGCTCCAATGCAGAATGAATGTGTCAGATTTCATCTTCCTTTTGAAACCTGGCTCGTGAATTTTGCTACGTATAACTTCAATATCATGTGTAGTTGGAGAGAGGGGCAGTATCAAACTTTATTTAAGGATCATTTAAAATCAAATTTCCAGGTGCGTGACAGAACCTGGTTATACTCCTTCCATTACAGACTGCATCTCCCAACATCAAACAGCATAACCTCTGTCAAAATCCAGTGCTGTTCAAATGATATAGCAGAATTTTAGGTGCAACACATTTTCTTCAATAATTACAAATAAATTAAGCAAGCTTAATTTTCCTTCCCTGCACTAGGTTCCATGGTTATAGAATGACAGCAGCCATGTAGAGCACATAAAATTTTCAATTGCTCAGTAAAATTTTCACGATAAATATTATGGTCAGAAGAATTTTCTAGAAGCTCTTGAGTGATCAAAGCAAACTTTTTGAAGCACAGAAGGATAGAGGTGTGCATGCACACAAGTGCACTTTATTTAGAATGTTAAAGGAACACAAGTGCATAGATCTACCTCACCAAAAGCATTTAGGGAGCATTTCAGGGAGTTGGACTTGATGATCCTTGTCGGTCCCTTCCAACTTGAGATATTCTGTGATTCTCAGTTCCGTAGTAAAGGAACACCCTGCATAATATGTGGTTTCACTTATCAGAAGAATGAAGAAACATTTCCATTTCAAGCTATAAGGAAAGAGATAGATAAAAATTATTCTTCTATTCCCTTAATGAAGGTGCCAGGGGAGAAGGATTAATTCTTGCATTCTTGGAAGGTACCTTGAAATAGCCATTTGAATATACAACAACACTACTCAAATACTTGCATAAAGACATTTTATTATGAATGTATATTTTTCTTTTTTAATCTGAGGTGCTTATATAAACAGACCCATATCAGCTGACTTAGTTTGCAGGGCATGACAGTGGTTGAACACCCTTCAGCTCCAAAGCTTTGCTGAAGTTAATCTCTTGAGGTTTAGCAGTACCCTTGGTGAGAGTCAGAAATCGAATACATCCTTTAAAACGGATATTAGTGGTCAGCCCAAACTGGGTCACACCATCTGAAGGATAAAAAAAAAATGCAAAAGGAATTACGTTAGTTTGAGTTGATACTTAAATTTGTTCTTTGAGAGTCCTGCAGGAGAATAAATGTCCCCAGCAATATATTAACGTTTTATTTGCTGTATATCTTCTTTATTAAAAAAATCACAACCGTTACGAGGGAATGTGATAAATGCTTATGTAAGTTGTAACAACCCAGTCTTCTTTCCTTTTCCTGTCCTAGCATGACAGTGGCAGAATCTGAACATATTTAAACTGCCATTGTAAACCATATAACTCAGTCATGTGACATAGAGGAAATTAAGGAAAATGGGCAAACAGCAGCTTGCTACCTACAAATGGTGTATGATGCATACGGGCTAGTCCTGCAGATCTCTGACTCCTCAAGCTATTTATCCACAGAATAACAGAGCAAAAAAAGGCCAAAATGGATGCAATTCTCAGCCCTAACATCATGAGAAAGACAGTCCCTCAGTATGGACTTCAGGTGTCATTTAAGGAACAGTTTTGAGAGTTTTCAGGCATTCCATTTTTGTTGTTTTGTTGTAGTTTTGTTTTTTTTTAACCTTGCTGATAGTAAAGCCAGGGATTTACTGATTTTACAATATCCCATGATACTGTGTTTTAAATTTGTGACGAAGCTGTCTAGGTATTGGGAATGTTAAAACAAATCTTGGATGACCTAGACAGCAAGAGAAGTATGAAGTGTTTAAATGTGCATGTAGGTTTATTAAATCATTTCATAACTTGCCATGTGGCTGAACTCAGGAATACCACTTCAAGATGATGTATGTGTAGCCTTGTTTTGTACAGATTTCAGTGTTACTTCCATTTGTTTCTCTTGCTATGTTCCTCTTGACATACAGTCCAGAACGAGATAGTAACTCCCTCTGCAGTGTTTCTTTAGTGCTAGCTTCTATGGAAGAATCCTGTTTTGTTATCAAAAGGCTGCCACAAAGCTGTTTTCCTTCTGGCACACAGTTGTTGGTCCTTATCAATAGTCACTGAGACTGAAGTAAAACTATCCTGTCTCAGTATTAAGAACATTTTGAAAATGTTCTGAAGCTTGAGGGAGAAGGCTTTTTGGATGCACTGTATCACATATTAGAATGGGGGAAAAACAACTTCCAGAAAAACATTTAGGAATTAACTCAAGAGGGGTCTTGCCATTGACCTTGGTATGCTCTAGAGCAAATACACACTGCAAACATACTTAGCTTTTTTGTTTACAAGCTAGAAGGGAATTTTATTATACATGCAACAAAATCGGCACTTTGCAAACATCTTAACTGTATTTTCAGACAGTAAACTGCTATTACATAAACTTATTTCTTGTGGCAGATGAATACTAGCGTTCATTATCAGCTTAGTGGAAGATGAAACTAGCTACAGAGCTCAGCCCAGTTCTAGATCCTGCTGAGTTACCTCTGCCTGAAACAAGTGTTCTTGAGGGCTTCCAGAATATGGAGAAGCAAATTTTGGATATTTTTTTTATTCCTTTTAAAACTACCAGACCACAAGCAAAGGCATTAATCAGAAAGAAGTCGTGCCCTCTCACCTCTCTGTGCAAGCTGCTGTCCACATTCCTCAGTCCCTCAGGTTTTACAAGCTGATTTACACACACACTTCCCTGTCCCCTCCCAAGGGCACATTATTTAGTTAAATTTACATTAGGCATTCTCAAGTTAAATGTAAATTTGCCAAATGCTGTTACTGTTGAAACATAACCATTTTGGTTTATAAAAGATTTATGAGCACGACTCTGTGTGTGGAAGCAGCGGAAGGCAGAAAGTCTGCCTGCTCTTATGTGACAGTGCCTACATTTGAAACTGGACAGGGGAATCTGTGAGAGTCCCTTGGTGCTGCAGAATTTCTTCCAAAATGCAGCTGGATGTAGAAACGAGCATCCATGCCAACTGATACAAACCTGGACAGTCTCACCCATCATCTTTAGCGTACTAGTCCTAATTGCATTTCAGCCATTACCGAGGCGGTGCTGCTAGAGCATAAGTAAAATATCATTTGTGTGTTAAATGCTCACCAGGATATCCTCCAACAAACACAGGGTCATTTGTGTCTGCTGAGGTCGAGGCCCTATTTGGGCTGTTACCATCCACCTGTCTGTCATCCACAGTCAGCTCTAAACGGTGTTTGATCTTGTTTGCAAGAACCTTGTGCCACTGTCCATCACACAAGCTGCCTGGTGCATTGGGCTCATAGATAGCAGAGAATCGGCCTGCACCGTTGTCAACGTGAAACATCACCTGAAAAGTGCGACATGGAAGTCAGCTAGTTCTAAAAAACATTTTTAGAGGTAGGTTTTTTGTTGTTATTGTTGTTTTATTTAAAGTCAACATGGTCTGATGCATATACTAAAGCTCTAATTTAATACCAGAATCTACGTGGACTGCTGTCCCTCTGGGATCTGGGTTATGTCACTCAGATAAACGGTAGTGGAAATACGCAAAGTTTTTGTGTTAGATTTGGGGTGTTGCTGCCTCTCCCAAGCTCTTTATAGTGATAGATTATGGACTACTTTTCCAGACTCTGAAATAAAAGATCATAGAATCATAGAATGGCTTGGGTTGGAAGGGACCTTAAAAATTATCTAGTTCCAATCCCCCTGCCATGGGCAGGGACACCTTCCTTTAGACCAGGTTGCTCAAAACCTCATCCAGCCTGGCCTTGAACACCTCCAGGGATGGGGCATCCACAGCTTCTCTGGGCAACCTGTTCTGGTGCCTCACCGCCCTCACAGGAAAAAAAACCCACTTCCTCCTAATACCTAATCTAAACCTACCCTCTTTCAGCTTAAAGTCATTACCATTTGTCCTGTCACTACACTCCTTGATAAAGAGTGCCTCCCCATCTCTCCTGTAGGCCCTCTTTAAGTAATGGAAGGTTGCCATAAGGTCTCCCCAGAGCCTTCTCTTCTCCAGGCTTTACAAACTCAACTCCCTCAGCCTGTCCTTATAGGGGAGGTGCTCCAGCCCTCTGATCATCTTCGAGGCCTTCCTCTGGACTGGCTCTAACAGGTCCATGTCCTTCCGGTGCTGAGGACCCCAGAGCTGGATACAGTACTCCACGTGGGGTCTCACAAGAGCAGAGTAGAGGGGGAGAATCACCTCCCTCGACCTGCTGGTCACGCTTCTTTTGATGCAGCCCAGGACATGGTTGGCTTTCTGGGCTGCAAGCGCAGATTGCTGGCTTATGTTGAGCTTCTTATCTACCAGCACCTTCAAGTCCTCTTAAGGGCTGCTCTCAATCCATTCTCTGCCCAGCTTGTATTTGTGCTTGGGATTGCCCTGACCCACGTGCAGGACCTTGAACTTGGCCTTGTTGAACTTCATGAAGTTTGCACAGGTCCACCTCTCAAGCCTGTCCACGTCCCTCTGGATGGCATCCCTTCCCTCCAGCGTATCACTGCACCACACAGCTTGGTGTCATTGGCAAATTTGCTGAAGGTGCACTTGATCCCACTGTCCATCTCTCCCATAAAGATGTTAAACAACATCGGTCCCAGTACTGACCCCTGAGGAACACCACTCATCACTGGTTTCCACTTAGACATTGAGCCATTGACCACACCACTTTGGGTGTGACCATCCAGCCAATTCATACCTACCATGTGGTCCAACTGTCAAATCCATGTCTCTCCAATTTAGAGTCAAGAATGTCATGTGGGACAGTGTCGAATGCTTTGCACAAGTCCAGGTAGATGATGTCAGTTGCTCTTCCCTTATACACCAATGCTGTAGCCCCACTGTAGAAGGTTGCTAAATTTGTCAGGCATGATTTTCTCTTGGTGAAGCCATGTTCCCTGACACTAATCACCTCCTTATTTTCCACGTGCTTCATCAGAATCTCCAGGAGGATCTGCTCCATGATCTTGCCAGGCACAGAAGTGATACTGACTGACTGTAGTTTCCCGGGTCTTCCTTTTTCCCTTTCTTAAAAATGGGGCTTATATTTCCCCTTTTCCAGTCAGCAGGAACTTTCCCAGACTGCTGTGACTTCTCAAATATGATGGATAGTGGCTTCGCAAGTATGTCTGCCAGTTCCTTCAGGACCCAGAGATGCATCTCATCTGGTCCCATGGACTTGTGCACCTTCAGGTTCCTTAGGTGGTCTCATACATGATCTTCTCCTACAGTGGGCGGTTCTTCATTCTCCCAGTCCCTGCCTTTGCCTTCAGTGATTTGGGTTGTGTGGCTCGAGCCCTTTTCAGTGAAGACTGAGGCAAAGAAGTCATTGAGTACCTCAGCCTTCTCCATATCCTGGGTAACGAGGTCTCCCGTTTCCTTCTTGAGAGGACCCACATTTTCCCTAGTCTTCCTTTTATCCCCAACGTACTTATAGAAACTTTTCTTGTTGCCCTTGATTTCCCTGGCCAGGTTTAGTTCTATGAGGGCCTTAGCTTACCTAAACTGATCCCTGCCTGCTCGGACAATTTCTCTGTATTCCTCCCAGGCTACCTGTTCTTGCTTCCACCCTCTATAGTCTTCCTTTTTGAGTTTAAGTTTATCCAGGAGTTCCTTGTTCATCCATGCAGGCCTCCTGGCTTTTTTGCGTGACTTTCTCTTTGTTGGGATGCATCACTCCTGAGCCTGGAGGAGCTGGTCCTTGAATACTAACCAGCTTTCTTGGCCCCCCCTTCCCTCCAGGGCTTTATCCCATGATACTCCACTGAGCAGATCCCTGAAGAGGTCGAAGTCAGTTCTCCTGAAGTCCAGGGTGGTCAGTTTGCTATGAAGCCTCCTCACTGCCCTAAAGATCTTGAATTCCACCATTTCATGGTCACTACATCGAAGGCTGCCCTTGAGTTTCACATTCCCCACCCCTCTCCTAGGGAGGGGGAAGGGTGAGCATTGTGAAGTGAAGTGAAGTTGTGTGGGGCTGGCTCCCAGCCAAGGGTAAACCTGTCACACTGCTAGTCTGTGATTCTTATATACACAAGATATACACAAGAAACTTGTATCATTAATGCAACAATTAATACAAAGCCTTTCCTCAAAACTTTTCATATTCTCACTAATTTAAGTCCCAATGTTGCAGTTTTAGGAAACTCAAGTTACAGAATCTTTTAAAATATCCTTGTAAAAGTGCAAGAGTCTCTTGATGTGTGTGGCAGTGGCAAGTGCTGCATAAAGGAGAGCCCATTCCCTTGAGATTGGTGTAGTAAGCTTGCATTTAAACTACTTGTGTTTTCTAAAACCAGTGTTTATAAAGAGCCAAAAATGCTTTGCTACTCACTTTTCCATCTACTAATTCGATGCCAAGCCCGTCCATTTTCTGGCTGCTGACTCCTAGGAGCACACCATTCATTCGTGTTGTACGGAATTCAAATTCCACAAGCAAGTCTGTTCCCACTTTGTATGCACCAACTTGGAGAGAAAAGGGAAAGCATAATGAAATGAAGAAAAGCATTTAATACATCATTCCCAATAATAACACAAAGTGTGTTGCCAAATACCTAACTTGGCATTAGCAATGCACTCCATTTCATGCAAAATCATGTAAGTAACTGTTATGGTGGCTGTGCTTGGTGTGAGACCTTGCTAGAAAGTCATGTAGTCTATCCCTCAGCAAGATAAATAAAAATGATCAGTGAAAGTTTCAAGTATTGGTCCCACTTTGCCTCAAGTCAGCAGGAGTTAGGTAGCACTAGAAGTTTTTGAAAGCAGCATCTCCTCTTTCTCTGTTCCTTGCCTATCAGCAGAATTGCTGCTCATTACCTGTTTTGGCAAAGCCTGTTCCATCAAAATATGTTCCTTTCTGTGCAGTGACAAAGCATTTTCCAACGTTGAAGCTGGAAGCTGGATTATCCAGGTCAACAGGCGATTCTGTCATTTTAAAACTTCTGATGCAGCCATTGATGCTATAGGTGACCTGCAGTCAATATTTCAAACAAAATGTGTAACTGTGCGAAGCAAGCTGAAATGCTCAGAATAAAGGCCTAGATTATATCATCAAAAAGTACCTTTCCTCTGCTTTCCTCTGCCAGATTTATGGAGCTGAATAAAACTTGACTTTTACATGGCTAATCCTTAATATCTGATTGTAATTGGAATCTAATCTCCGTTGTACTGAGGATGAAGTACATTACTTTTCAGGGATGTGATCTGAGACATATCTATTTGACTTAATGGAGGGAACATAAAATAATACACTGCATAATGAAGCATAGCAAATTACATCAGCAATGCAGGAATTTAATGGCTTACACATTACCTTTTTAATTGACTAGGGTATGGGGTTTGTGAGGAGGTGAAGACACTGGATATAGTTCTCTGGGCTGCTGGGCTCCCTGCCCCCCTATATTTAATCACGTTACTATGGGCCTGATGTTGCATGTTAAGACTGAGATAATGCAGGTACACAGCTACTAAAATGAACAAAGCCCCTACATAAAGGTTGTTGACTGTACTCTTTGTACAATTGCTAATGGTATTCTTCATAAAATAACTGTATATAGGGCCAGTGACTGCAGCTACACAGGCCAGAGAGGCAGGCAGAGGTGGGGGACATGCTTGGGTGCATGGAGGCTCCCATGCAGGGTAGCAAACTGCTGCTGCAGTTTGGCTTCTGTGCTGGGGGCACATGGCTGTGACCCGGGGTGGGAGGCCTGTGTAGACTTCAGCAAGGGGGATCCTGTCTGGGGCACAAGTCAGTGGCTGCCCAGGCTACAGCTCAGGTTGCCCCAGGGCTCAGCTGTGTGGCAGTGCACCCCAGTGGGGCCTCTGAGGGCCACTGGCATCCCACCCCCCCCAAACTGCCCAGGGAGCTCTCCCCCCCTTTTCTCTCAGAGGTGCGCAGAAGAGGCATTTTGGTTCTCAGCTTTGACCTTTGACTTAAGAGTCAGGAAAATTTTTCCCTGATACTGGTGGGAGAGAGGAAAATTATAAACCTGTACTTTGAGGAAGAATAAACCTGTACTTTGAGGAAGAAAAGGAAGACATGCTCATAAGCAATGCAGTAGGAAGGAGGAAAAGAAAATTGCATATAAAATACAGTGTAGAAATATATAGGAGAAAGGCACACCTGCAGAGGGAAGTCTTGACTCTGCACACTGCCTCCTCTGACAATGTCCTGACTGGTAATTTGAAAGAATTTCCAAATAATTTATTTCCTTGTAAATCAAAGCTGAATATATTGTGGAATTATACAGCTTATTACTGCTAAATACACTTGTACAAACTGTACAGTATCAGTGAATAAATTCCTTTCTAATCTGAGCAATGCTTTCTGTCACCTTCTTCATAAATAGACCTTTTTCTAATGTCTAATTGAAAGTCATCTCTAGATCAACAAGTTTTGTTACTAAAAATAAAAAAGCCAGAAAATATACCAAATCTTGCTAACTTCACTGTGAGAATAAATCATAGAAATGCAAGATTTCTAGACAATTCTATAACATTCTCTAACTTCAAAATTTCACTTTCCCTACGGAAAAGCAAATCTGTTTTGACTTTAGCATGGTGATGGGCAGTATAACATCTTTCACTGAAAGCAGAGTTTTGGGTGCTTAAAATGTGACATATGCTGAAGCCAGACAAGTAGGTATCAGTCTTCTGCACTGAATAGGAAGCCAGCCCAGCTATGGTTACATATTAGGTGGTGTCCAAAATGGTTGATGTGTGTTTAGCAGAAAGCCCTAACTAAGATAATACATGCTTTCAACTTACTTTGCTTCAGAGCCTTTATGTGAAGACTACAACACAATGCTCTATTAATACATCATGTGGTGTATTTTACGGAGAATGTTTGAAAGGCAAGCACTTGTTTTTACCTTCTGTGAATGACATTTGAAATCACAGCTTCATTTAAATTCCAAAGCACATAAGACTGTCAGGATCTGACACGACTGTTACTGCCAGAGTGAGCCATTTGTCTGCATGGGTTCCCTCCATTACTTCTGACAAGGAGCAGTAGGTAAGGATTTAGTGTTACCTTTCTCCTTAGGTTAGTATTTGTAAATTACAGATGTATTTTAAAGAGCATAATTTGATAGTATGAGGCATTATCTTTTGTGGCTAGTTAAGTATTGCTTTTGTTTTTCATTGCCTTGGATCTTGTTTGGTAAATTCAAATGATCAGTTTGGGCTTTCTGCACAATCCAAAATTCAAAATTTGCTGAGAAGTATGATCTTACAGATCAGTTTTCTTTATGGAATGCAACTCCCAGATTTAGAGTGGTTACTCTTCCCCTTCATTCCTCAACCACGAGTTATTATAGGGACTTATTTAACCAGGATCTAGGAATTCTTTTTCTGTAGTTATTTTGTCCACTCCAACTGGTGGACTCTTGTCTGCCTACAGACTAGTATTTGCCATTCTGTAATCATCTTAATAGACTGCTATTTACTCACATACAATTTCTTTGAGAGCCTGGTTTGTTTCCTTGTTGGGATCTGTATTTTTTCCTCCTCTTTACCAATTCTGTATAACCACCCAGAATGAGCCTAGATATAGGAGTTACTGACATTCCAGTTATTTGTTCACATTGTGCTGTACTATATGCCTAATTTGTTGTTTGCTATGATTAAATTCACTCAAGTTCTGTCTTCTGCTTTGAAAAATCACTCTGCACAGAGAGAAAAATAATGCAGGGAAGAGTTTTCTCTGATTCTGATACTGGCATATCTTGGGGCGGGTGGGAGGGCAGCAGGAAAGGGAGGTGACTGACAGGGAGTTGTGTGGATAGGTGCAATAAGTGGCCTGGGTGAGGAAATACGGTGTTCCTAGTTAATTCTACAAAGTTTAGGCCAAAATTATATTCACCTCTCTGGGCTTCCTGTTTGCAAAGGTATCTTCTGTGTCAGCATGGAAGCTAGGCATTTGGGCTGAAACAGTGATAGACTGATACATGCACATTTGATTTGGAAACAGAAAGAGGACAAGAAAGTTTTCATGGCCTTACTTCAAAATACATCCTCTCCTAGTTTAGTAATAACAACACAACACCAATTACTACAGTAAGCAGCTGTACTACTGGGTACTTTGTCCTGGATAACTTTGGTTTCTACTGCTGCTCTTAGAATATACTTTCACTGTTTATTAGCACTTAATTGCTAGACGAATTACAGCCAAGAGAAAGGGCAAGTAATATTCAGGACCTTAAACTCTAGCTGTGCGGTGATTGAAGTGGATACAAGCATATTGATCTTTTAACTTTTCCGTAACAGTAAGTAAGTTTGCTATTTCTAGTTCTTTTCATTAACTGGATTCTGAGTCAGATCTTTCCACTGAACAAACTTAGTGTACCTCCAGTAAGATTTATTTTGTTGAGCAATCTTGGGAAAAAGCAAAAGAAAACAAAACTGGGAAGACATTGGTACCAATCAATACATACTTAAGATGTGCAGGATAACTTAATTAGACTTGCTTACCGCACCAATTCTTCTAGTTGTGTAGTTAATGGGCAATCCACCAACATAGAGCATTCCTACAACATCCAATATATCAGCCTTCTTGGGGCTAACAGTCCTGTTTGAAACATCATCTACTATAAGGGTTCCTTCTTGCTTTGTTCGAATGACTTTTATCTAAAATGACACACAAATGCAATACAATTACAGACAGTTTTCTCACAACAAAGTATTTCCAGACTGTAACTAGCCTGTAACAGTCCAAAATATACAACAATATTGGAGAGAGTAGTAGGAGTGGTTAGTAGAAGTTCCCTGCCAGCAACTGCAGATGATGTTCATGGAACAGAGTTCCTGTGCAAGGTCTTGTGCAAACATGACTGCCTTTTTAATTAGCTCTGTGTAGGAAAGCACAATGACTATTATTTATCAGATAGGATAGGACTGAAAGGACTTAGGGTTCCTTTAAAAAGCTTAACTGTTACAAGCTCACAATATCTTAACTGTTACAATGTCACAATATTGTTTTTCCTGGAATCAGATAGCAATTTTAAGTACTGGGAATAGTAAATGCTGAATGTTAACGGCACCAGTGGCAAATCTTTATTGCAGCATGTGTTTGCAGACAATTCTGAGTTTATGATTCCACTAGTTTGGACATGCCTCAGATTACAGTTCATGCTAGAGTAAATATAATACCAACTATATTCTATTGGCATTATGGCTTCTGTTCAGACAAATGGGCTGTGAATTGTATGGAGGAAGTGCAGTTGCTGTAGAGCTGAGGAAATTCTACCCCAACAACTGCAGGCCAGTTTCTTTCCAAAGGTTTATGCTGATTTCTTCAAATCAGCATAATAATGGTTCTGTATAAAAAGGGGATAAGTGTTAAATACAACATGCATATTAGCAGATTTCTAAACAGCACAGTAGTTAGCTCACCAAAGTAGGAAAGAGAGAGAAACAGCATTTTAATTTGGCTTTTCTTTAACATGGCTGCTCCTGCTTCAGTGTGGCAGCACATGTGTCATGCAATGAGAATGACTGAACACTGACAAGGGGTGGCCTGGAGGTGAGGGACTGAATTTGGTGTTTATAGACAACTGTGAATTTGATATGGACAGTTACACCCTGGGTGGAAGGAGGATTTGGTGAGTGAGGCAGGAACTGTGAGTAGAGAGTCTTACAGAGGATCTAAAGAGATAGCAGCAGCACAATGTGGCTTCTGTATGGACACGTGTTAATCTAAACCATTGCAAATGGAGAAGAGGTTCTCACTACAAGCCTTATTTTAAGGAGAAGCCTTTGCTTTCTTAAAAACAAAGACTGTGGTCTTTTATTAAAGAAGTTGCCCTTTTCCCCCTCCCAAAATGGACTTCCTTGTGCTTTTTTGGGAACTGTGACTTTGGATTTTGTCTCTATTCTCTACTACAAAAATGGGATCTACAACAAAGGTCCCTCTCTCACAGAGTACCAAGCTGCATGCCAAAAGAGCATAGTCTTGCATTTATAATATACACTTCAGTTAGTTCTCTTATAAGATAGTGAAAATGGCTAAGAGAGAAAAAAAAAAATCCTTGTTCTCTGTCTATAGTGAGTCTATCAGAAAGGGGCCCTGGTCTACTGCCAGTGCTCCTAAGCACTATGTAGAACAGATAACTATGACTACAACTTTATTTTTTCCCCTCACAAAATACCTTGGTTTAGAGCATTTGCTATCGTCAAAAAGTTCATGAATAAAAATCAAGTGAAAATAAAATTCCTGTGGAAAGGGGCGGGAATGAAGCAGAGAGGGTCTAAGGATGACTGCAAAGAGATGCAGTAAGAGCAATTCAAGCACAACAGAAAATACAATTAGATTTTTTCTTGTTTGGTGATAGAGATGTGCATGGTGACTTTCCAAGTATCTGTCCAAAATGTAATGTCTCTTATAGCATATAACTTGAATACGTGGTTACATATATTCTTTTCTTCTCTATCTTTATTGGTGCTTTCAAGAGTGTTACCTAATGAATATACTGTGTTTGTTGTCCTTGGCCCAGTAAATACTAAACTTCATGACTGTGATATTATTCCTTTGCTTACCCTTGAAAGCCACAGGCATTGTATCTAAATGCTTCCTCTCATAAAGTCACAGAAGGGTCTGCCAAATACATCCATGAATATAATATTTATTCCCTAATTAATTGAATTAATAATGCAGGAAAGAGTTACTTAAGTATTTTTTTTCTTTCTTCCTAGCATTATGGCTGAACAGTGACATCATTAACAAAGAAACGACTGTCCATAATGATGTATTCAATCACAATGAGCTGGTACTCACTTGAGCTCTATTAGGCAAGATGGAACATTTTCTGCAGTTCCTTACCATACATGGAACATATTGTAAATATGTCCAGAAACAGGTGTTTCCTCAAGGACAAATTTCAAAGATCAGCACTAACTTCTTTGTTAGTGGAATATGTACGGTGTACTCAACCGTACATCTAAAAGCACAAATTTTGCAGACTACAGAAATGCCTAGTTGCAAAGTTTAGCTTGTATAGACTAGCTTTTGAAAATATCTTAAAACAAAGCTCGCTCTTAGCACTACAAAGAATAATTCAACATCAGCGACTATTATACCTTGTGCCACTGGCCATCATTTATTTTGTTGGAAATCATTGTGTTGGTATCTCCGCTCCCCAGATCATAGCTGAAGTAAGGCAGTCCATTCTTTATCTGAACTGTAGCAAAATCAGCATGGTTGATGCGGGCCATATAAAACAGCAAGCCAGAATCAGCTATTGTTCGGACTTCAAATTCAACTGTAAGCCTGCAAATCAAACAAACAGGGAAACAGCAACAAAGGAAAAGATACTCAGTCAGACAGTAGACGAATTTATCTGCTTTACCTATTTATGTTCCTCTAGCAACGCTTTACATTAAGTGGCCCTTTTTACTTGTCCATCAGAGCTTAAGAAAAAGGATTTACTTATATGCAAATTGCATTTTACATATATGTGATCCCTCACATGTGAGTGTTCATTAGTTCTTTTGCTGTGGAAATACAAAAGTGCAACCTTGGCAAAGAATTTCAAGACACAATTCTCAGCTGCAGCTGTAGTTGCTAGAAAATCCCAGCGCTTGTAAAATTCCAGCAGCATTATCTGTCATCCACACACATAATGCTCACAAAGAGGAGCGAGCTGTAGTGACAGCTGGCAAATGTTGAGATTCCAATGAGTTGTATTGCCCGAAGACAGGTTGTAAAACTTTTAAAGAACCAGAGAGAAGAGTTTACAATCATGATATAAAACACTTATTCTGATTTGTCCAAACTGAAAATGGAAGTGTGTCTGAAGGGGTCTGCTATCTTGTGAAAACCACTGACCCCTTGGACCAAATGGTAAAGCCAAAAACCTCCCCTACAGCAAAGAAACTGAGAAGGAATGATTTAGCTTATCTAGATGCTAAGGTTGTACAGGCAACACATCACTAACCTAGCCCAAACTGATCTGCAAAGTCAGTACCTGAAAGGAATTGATAATATAAATGTGAAAAATCACTGCATGAAAATTATCAGGCCTGGATTCTTATTTGAAAAGAAGACATGCAAGGACTGTAGCATTACATATTTATTTTAATTATTTTCCTAGTTTTCTAAAATTAGCATACATGAAAATATGCAGTACACCATCTTTATAGGTAAAAATAATTGTGAGGCTGATAGACTTGTAAACTATAAGGCAGCAAAAATAGTGGTATGACATGGCACGTTTGTTAATGATCATGTGCTGGCACAGCAAAAATGAACAATTAACAAGTCATAGCTTCACAAATACATTGAAAACAGCTGTATTTTTATAAGCAGCTCTTGGAATTCCTTTGCATATCATTGTGTATATGTATATGTTGTTATACTTTTGGAGGGCAATGTAATTTTGCCTGCTTTTCTCTGCAAGCTTGATCTTGACTATTGGAACAAAGGGAAAAAAAGGTTTGCTTATTACAAGAAATTATCAAAAATTTTTCACTCAGAGGGTGGTGAGGCACTGGAACAGGTTGCCCAGAGAAGTTGTGGATGCCCCATCCCTGGAGGCATTCAAGGCCAGGCTGGATGGGGCCCTGGGCAGCCTGCTCTAGTGGTTGGCAACCCTGCCCACAGCAGGGGGGTTGAAACTAGATTATATTTAAGGTCCTTTTCAACCCAGGCTGTTGTATGATTCTATGAAGTTAGTGAACCAAGAAACTTTCTTCAAAAAACCCCAATTTATGAACTCAGTTGCATGACCTGGTTCCATTCTTCTGTGGGTTTTTTTTTTGGGGGGGGGTTGGTTGTGGTTTTTTGTTTGTTTGTTTTGGTTTGGATTTTTTTTTTTCTGCAAATCAGTCTGGGATCTATCTGTATGTCTGTATGTGCCAAACCTTTACAAAGAGGTGAGCTGTTTCTGTGAGAGCTACATGGGTGGGCACATCATTGCCTAGATTTCATGCTTTAATGCTTTTTACATTTATATAATAAAATTAAGTAGCCATGGGCCGTGATCTTTTTTAGATTATGCCCATAATTTTTATTTTGCCATGATTCCATCAAAACTCATTGCTGAAATAAACAATATACCTGTTTTTCACTTTAGTGTCATCAAATGCAACTGCAATGTGGCTGTTCCTTGAAAAACCAAATTGCTTGCCACCTTCCAAAATCGTTGGTTCTGTGTCAGCAGCACAGGAAACCTGCAAAATATACAGCAATGAAGCAAACTTTGTATTTTCTATCTATTTCTGCTGTGCACATGCTGGAAGTTTTCCAGCTGCCCAGGAGTCAGAATATTCCACCTAGTCTAGACACTGGCCCTGCAGTTTTCCAGGTTGTTGATGTCTCATCACATCAGCTAAAGTTATAAACCAGTATGACAGGAACTTGGTGTAAAAGCAGAGCTCATTAAGCTGGCTGTAAAACAAATAAAAGTAATATAGGAACATTGCTGCTTTCATGCCACCAGTGGACATTTTTACAAGAGTCTTAAGTGATTTCCAGGCAGCTCAGTATATTCTTAGCTCACATAACTGGTTTTTACACAGTAGGATGCCCTTTTACAGAAATGAAGCAAGTTTTAAAGGGATGCTTTGCTGTCGACTTGAAATCTAGTCACCTTAAAAACAATGAGTTAAAAGTAGTTTCAGATCCTGCACCTGTCAACAAGTCCTCCATTTTACTTCTTTATATTGTTTTACAATTGTATTCTTTGTTTAATGTGCTCTAGATTCCCCTGGTGTTGTTGAAAGGCCCCCACAAACAATAAGGGGAGCCGAATAACTAACTGATGGATAGAAGTAACTACTGTTAAGCTCCCTGAGCTGACTAATGTAGACACATTACTCAAGGGGTAGAGAAAGAAACCCTCCCTGCTCCACTTCTATTAATCTTAAAGTGGTGCAACAATGGAAGGTAAAATATCTTCTGCCCAGTATAATTTTCTCTTTCTAATTTCACCAAGTCTTTTAATCTCTGTCCCTAAAGCTCTTGTATAGGGGTGCCTGGGGCAATGTGAGACCATGGTAATTACCAGCTCCTACTCATGTCTAGCTTTTGACTCCCACTGAGAGTATTGTGAAGAAACTACTCAAAGGATCTAACTCAACACAATATCAGGACAATACCCCTGGGAAAAAAAAAACACTTTGATAGTTGTGAGCTCTGTCTTTAAGTACTGCAGCTGATATCATTTTCGATTGGTGACAGTCTCTTATTTGAGCCTTGACTCAGCAGGGTCCTGCAAAGCATGAGGTGCGGTGCTTTGCTAACAAATAACCCTTTCTGTGAAACATTTTGAAAATGTCATGAGTGACTCATCAGACACTGAGATTTCAGCTGCAAAGAGGAAAATTCTTTCCCCCCTCACTCAGTTTTTCAGTAGTGTTGTATTTTTTGCTTTCACATGTCGCAAATATCTTCACAACAGTATGGAGCACTTCTAAATGTTAGTTTTGCACAGTGAATGCTCTGGTTTGAATACGACGGAGTAGAACACCATGCATTACAAGTACACATCAATGTGCAGTGGAGGGAAGAAAGGGGAAAATTCAGCAGGACGAAAGAAAGTTATCAATGTGTGATAGTAGTCTTCCAGTGGTCATCAATTAGAAAAAGAACCATATGCCCACAATGCTGGGTAAAGTTTCTAATTATTTTAAGCTTTACAGGTTTATCTAGAAGTTTAACAACTATTTTAATAATAATACTGTGTATTTATTACTTTCAATAGCACTTGAGCTTGCTAAAATTTGAAGATAGCGACTAACTACTGGTACTGGAACAACAGAAAAGTATTGAAAAATACACTAACACACACTTTTCTCTGGCACGCTTTTACATATTACATGGTAAAAGGACATATTCTGACAGTAAATTCAATCCCAGGCAGGTATATGTTAGTAAAGAGCCTGGCTCTGACAATTTAGCTGCTCCCCAGCATCAGCAAACGCTGCAGTTTTTCCTCATCTCAGCAGCATGACTGTAAGCAAGGGCAAGAAGTGGGAGAGTGCCAAACACACTGTGATGGTTGAAATCACAGCAAGAATATACTGATTATTTACTGATAAATACTGACTGATAATAGTGAACATTCATTAGGTTGATCATAGAATCATAGAATGGTTTGGGTTGGAAGGGACCTTAGAGATCATCTAGTTCCAACCCCCCTGCCATGGGCAGGGACACCCTCCACTAGACCAGGCTGCTCAAAGTCTCATCCAGCCTGGCCTTGAACACCTCCAGGGATGGGGCATCCACAGCTTCTTTGGGCAAGAGATTGGGTTGATGTGGAACTGTCAGTAAAAAAAAAAATAAATCAGTAAGGCATGGTTAAAAAACTTACAGGTTTTATTCACAAGCCTGCATCTACTTTAAGTTTATCTACAGACAGCCAGCTTTACAGCCTTCACAAGACTGTGAACTAAGCATGGATCATCAGCCTATATTAAAATATCCCAGCTTTGTTTTTTCAGTAATGGCTTTAAGGAATCCTGGGTTTAAACCTGGCTGCTTAATAATCTGTATTACCTGAGCGCCTCAAGACTGAACTCTTCAGCTGGACTTTACTTCAGTCTTGTCAGATGTTGAGGAAGCTAGGGGCATATCAGTGGGAACAAAGAACAGAAAAGCCCACTGGTGGACTGTCACACATTCTCTATAAACAATGTTGTATTAGCAATCACAAAGAAAGTAATCAGGGGAAAAAGGGAGCACCACTGAAGCAGTCCCCACAGTTCATTAACACTGTTAATGAAACAATGAAGTAATGCATGGAGAAATAGTGGAAGATACTGTAATGGAGTCGAATGCAGAAGTAGTGCTGGCATTCTTAATTTCAGTGGAAAGTGAATCCTGAGAAGCAGTGAATAACATGAGGCAGAAGCAACAGTTACCCAGTGTTGAGAAACATTTTAGCATCCATAGCCAGCAGCAGCAGCAGATTGGTCACCAGTGTTTTTCCTAACTGTCCTACCTCTAGATCTTGTCTTGCCTTTAGTAGAGGATAGGTTTATTTCATTTGGGATCAAGCTCCTCTCCCCTTTTGCATGCAGATGGATAATAGATTTTAAAAAGGTCCGAAAAGGTCTTAAACAGAACAGATATGTTATTTAAGCCTACTAAGTTGAAATTATTTTTTCTGCTGTATATTTTCCATATACGGTCCTTTTACACTAGCTTCTGTAAAATGAACTGTCACATGAGTGCTATCTCATTATTAAGACTACGGTTATTTATTTTGTTGCAACATCCCCCAGAAATATACTTCAGAGAACTTCCTGAGATGAATGTAAAAACTATCCAAAAGCTTGCCTTATTTAAAATACTTTAAAGTCTTCAGAATACTAAAATGACTTCATTTTTTTTCCAAGAGAGAAAGTGGAGTAATGGTGTTTTCTTTAGATTTTTATTTTGAACTCCTGTTTCAAGTTATCATGGCTCTAGATATGTAATATACAAAACTCACCTAGTTACAATGGGACTAGTTTCTGCTATTAATGAGTAGATCTATTCCTCTCAATTTTGCTATTGAAAAGCTAGTGCTTAGAGTATTGGTACGCACTTGCTCTCTCATGTGCTTCTGTGGATTTAAAATTTTGTTTCTAATGCTTGATCAAGGGATAATATGACCACACTCTTTCACAACAATGAGCATTAAACTGGATAACTCTTTACTGTTGGCTGGATCCCTTTTCTCTCTATGGTAGCCTTACTATACTGCAAATTTCCTTACTTTTAACTCCAAACAGAAAGATGCATTGGAGCTCTCATGTTACAACTACTCCACCTTGTGGGAATTAATAAAAAATGCTGCCCTAGAGCATCATAAGGCCAATAGATCAACTCTGGGGTTTGGGGCAGGGTGGTAACTAAGATGGAGCTTGCCTGTCTTGAACATCAGGCTCCCATTTCCAGGTACACAGATGGCTGCATGTACTGTGGAAGCTTTAGTAGTGCCTGACGAGTCACAGAATCACAGAATCACAGAATGTTAGGGATTGGAAGGGACCTCGAAAGATCATCTAGTCCAATCCCCCTAGGAACACCTAGATCAGATCACACAGGAACGCATCCAGGCAGGCTTTGAATGTCTCCAGAGAAGGAGACTCCACAACCTCTCTGGGCAGCCTGTTCCAGTGCTCTGTCACCCTCACTGTAAAGAAGTTTTTTCTCATATTCAAGTGGAACCTGCTATGTTCCAGCTTGAACCCATTGCCCCTTGTCCTATCACTGGATGTCACAGAGAAGAGCCTGGCTCCATCCTCCTGACACTCACCCTTCACATTTTTATAAACATTAATTAGGTCACCCCTCAGTCTCCTCTTTTCCAAGCTGAAGAGACCCAGCTCCCTCAGCCTTTTCTCGTAAGGGAGATGCTCCATTCCCTTAATCATCTTAGTGGTTCTGTGCTGGACTCTTTCCAGCAGTTCCCTGTCCCTCTTGAACTGAGGGGCCCAGAACTGGACACAATATTCCAGATGAGGTCTCACCAGGGCAGAGTAGAGGGGGAGGAGAACCTCTCTCGACCTACTGACCACCCCCTTCTGATACACCCCAGGATGCCATTGGCCTTCTTGGCCACGAGGGCACAGTGCTGGCTCCTGGTCATCCTGCTGTCCACCAGGACCCCCAGGTCCCTCTCCCCTACACTACTCTCCAACAG